>JAEIIJ010012787.1:0-55045 GCA_018904815.1 Drosophila ogumai | reverse complement strand
TGTAGGAAAAACTAGCACAGAAAAGTTTTCCGAATTAAATTTGAAGCTTTTTTGGCTTAGTTATGAAAGATTTTTATTTTCATAACTATTGTCATGTACATATGTTATGCTCGGCTTCTTTTGGGATTTAAATTTTAAAACCATTTCCAACAATTTGCAATTCTTGTTGCATAAAAAAAATTAAATCACCGTGACCATTCTCACGCAACGTACTTTTTATTTGGCAAACAAATCACGTGCTTTCCTGGGACTCGAGATGATATCATCTTGGCGGAGAAACTTGGCGAATTATTTTATAGTTGAGCCCGAAATTGATGTCATTTGCTGGGAAAATCACATATATTTGGCGGAAAGGGCGACATTCCAGGAAACGCACAACTCCAACTGGCGGCGAGGATGATGACAATTTGCGTGGCATTTTAATTGAACTTTCTACGTGTCCAAGTGGCGCGTACTTGATTTCAGTCCCTAGCCCGCGCCTCTCTCTAAATCGATTTGCCGGAGAGTCAATGTTAAAGGCGTTGCCACAAACCGCAAACTGTCGTGTCTGCCGTGTCTAGGAAGGTGAGGTGAGGGGCCTCGAAACGTGCCCGAAGTATTATTACGGCCGCCGGCAGAGTCTGTGTGATTGATGGCCCCAAAACGCGAGTGAGTCAGTGGATTTTTTTTTTTTTGTATACATTATAACTCCACGCAGATCCCTTTCGATCTTGACAGCGATCTCTCTAAAATCAGCACAGCTTTTATGGGAAATAAACAGCCAAGAGTGGTAGTTAATAAAATTAAGTAGAATTAAGTTGGGGGAGGGACCTTGGAGTTTTCTTATGGGAAGAATGTTATTTCTTTGACAAAAAATATTTAATTTTGTTTAACAGAATAGAAATTTAGGAAGATATTATTACTATAACATTTTTGATTAATTAATATTTTTCAAATTCAAACCCAACATTTATCTTAAAGTTATTACATTAACCTGAAATCCTTTCAACATTTTTAAAAATAATACTTAAGCTAAGTATTCTAATTCATTCTAATCATTTTTAAATCATCTGATATTAAAAATTGTAACGGAATACCCAAGGAAAATAGGTAAAGGATTTATTTTAAATATTTTAGAAACCAAAATTAAAACCACGAAAATCTAATAAAATACCAGAAAGACCAAGCTTACCATTTTGTATAACAATAAACAACAGACATTTTCCATATTACTGCATTCTTTATTTGTAATAAAACTAACTCGCTATATGGATTGAATAAAAAATCATTTAAAATTCAAGGAAGACCATGGAATGGAATGCTTACTTACACAACTCACTTACGCACTACGAAAAAGGCTTAAAACTAAGCTAAGCCTAAATTACATAAGGTTTAACTGGAATGTTGCTTAGTTTCGATTTTGATTTTGTTTTTACTTTTACTTTCAACCATTTATTTCCCCTACAAACAAAATCGATTTACGATTTTTGCTTTTATTTTCTCAATTAAGATTAGCTTACGGGATAAGGAAACATAAATTAAAAGTTGGCATCCACTCGAAAAAAACAGCAACACTTAGTGTTGTTGGGGCCAGGCACACACACTAACATTCACGAGAAAATAACTAAAAAACTAAACGATAGACTCTCGTACTTAAGCATTTAGTTGGTTAGATTTATGCTATGTTTCTTAAAACCTAACTTATATATATTTTTAGGGCTCTATAAAATGCAACAACAGAGTTTCAGTTTCCTTATGCTTAAAATTACAGCTTAGGGAATGCTTTATTTTTATATATTTTTATTACTTAGTTTAGGTCATTGCCTTGCCTAAAGACATTGTACTAAAATGTACTAAAACGTAGTTCTAAATTAATGTTAAATGTTTCGGGATGAACACCCCTTATGGGAACAAGTTTTTAAGGATCGGTTTCAGATCATGTTTTATAGATTTAAGTTGGGCAGAGGTGCCGCGGCAATCGCTGGAGATTTGAAATCACTTAAAGAGGTGGCCCTAATTATTCAACAACATATTTTGTGCATTTATTTAGACCACTTTTTGAATGGATTTTAAAATCACACCTCCCTCATAGTTTTAGTTTAGGGTCAACGTCTCATAATGTCCTCAATGCTGAAACCTGTCCTTCTGGGCGGCGCTGCTGGTGGTGCTATGGGTGGGGCAGCCACAGGTGGTGCTCCTGCCCCAGGTGGTGCTCCCTTCTCGGAGCTGGTCACTCCACTGGTTTCCGTACTCGGCGTAGGCTTTCCCAGAAGCTGCCTCGGTGGATGTCGCGACATGTTCAAGGCATATATGCCCGGGCTGTCAACGAAGGTCCTGGGACCTCCCAGGCCGGGATGATGGTGATGGTGGTGGTGTTGGGGATCCATCAGGTCCAAGGTGGGTGGCGGCGGCGGTGGCGGCAGGATCCTCTTTCGCATGGGAATCGAGCCCAGGAAGCTGGGCATCGCCTCGTGCGGCGAGTGCAGGGGCTGATTGGGTGGCTTACTGGTCTCGGGCTGGATGCTGATGCTGGGAGGAGTCGGTGGCGGTGGAGCTGCCTTTGAGAGGTTCAGGCTCTTGTGGTGCAGATCGCGACGAACGTGGAGAATCGGCAAATAGGGATCGCCATTGGGTGGCAGCAAGTGTGGGTGTCCTGGGTGCGGTCCCAGTGCAGGTGGAGGAGGTGGGCCGGCTCCTGGCGGGTATCGCACAAAGGAAGGTGGTACTGACAGACTGGGATTGGCGGGCGGCTCCTCCAGATGCTTCTCGCAATGCGGCCTCATCGTGTAGGTCTCCCCGCCCTCGTGGTGGCAGTGGGTCACGCCCTGCCGCTCCGGCTTGCCAGAGGCACTGGAAGATGCCGAGGCAGCGCTGGAGGAGATGGCATCACCGGCAGCAGCAGCAGCGGCAGCCTTGCCCGCCTGGAAACGAGCTGCCACCAGAGCCACTTCAGCCCGCTCTTCATCCTCTGGATCAAAGTCCTCCTCCTCTTCGCCTCCGGCTCCCTCTCTGGCCTGCAAATCGTGCAGATCCTCCTCCTCGTCGTAGTCATCGAACTCCTCCTCACTATCCTCCTGATGATGATCCAGGGCGCCGGCCTTTCGCTTGAGTCTCATTCGCTCGGACTCCGATTTCTCACCGCTAGCTCCGGAGGAGTCACCCAAATTATGAACTGGCGACTGCCGGGGCGAGTCCACCTCCAGCAAGGAATCCTCCTCGTCGCCGCTCAGGTTTCTGGCCTCATCCTCCTCGCCCACGTCCACATAGTCGCCCGAGTTGACCTCGCCCACGGCGTGGGTCAGGGCATGGCGCCGGAGATCGCAATTCCGGCGGAAGACCTTGCCGCAGGAGGAGCACTCGTAGGGCTTGTGATCCGTGTGGGTGAGCAGATGGGTCTTCAGGTTGGAGCGCTGATTGAAGGACCTGCTGCAGACGGGACACTTGTGCGGCGACTCCTCCATGTGCAGGATCTTGTGCACGGCCAGCGTTCGCGACTGGCAGAAGCCCTTGCCGCACTCCGTGCATTTGAAGGGTTTCTCCTTGGAGTGGATGTACCTGGGGAGGCAAAGAATAGAGGGTTAGCCAGGTGAAATATTATAGCATGTGTGGGTGGTTTGGTAGCTGCAATTGGTGGATCAGGTTGACAGTTATTGTGGCTCTAATGGGGCATTTACTTAAGACTAAACAGGAAAAATTCAGCTTGCTAACATAAAGATTCTTTTCCTTTTTAAATTATTTTTAAATGGTGGCATCCCTGCTCCTCTAGGGATACCTAGACTAATTTTAGTAAGTTATTTTATTCGAAAATGTAGCTTTAATTTTAAACAAATTACAAAATATGTACCCTTGAATATGTAAAGACTGTCTTAAAAACAACTGTTGAGGTTTTTTTTTTTTATTTTTATAAAATTTACCCTACAAAACAGATTAACCCACTCTTCACCTTTAAATTTACATCTAAACAAGATTTTATTTATAAAAAAAACCGCTCAAACATCGTCTGTGAAGAGCATTTAAGTTTCTATATGCTAAATTTGTGTTTGCCTGCATTAATTTTTAATGTTTATGGCGGCCATTTTGGCAATGGCGTCCACTTGTTGTTGGCAAGCAGCAGCAGCCGCAGCAGCAGCCGCAGCAGCAGCAGCATCTCGGCCCCCAGTGGAAGTCCCCATCTTCTCGGCATCAGCTACAGCTCCAGCATCAGCCTCGGCATCAGCCTCATCGGAGGCAGCCAGCAGCTGCTGCTGGCGAAACCCGAAAACAGGTTCTGCCTCTTCCGAGATTCTTCTCCCATGCTCTCGGACGCGGTGGAAAAAGAAGAATTAGCCCCGCGGCAAAAAGCAAACAAACGACAAATGGACCGATACCGAACGATCAAAAGACAGAACGCTCTGCGGACAGGCTGCCCGAGTACGGAGGAGACCTGCTGCCTGGGATCGGGGGCTGGGATCCTATATACATATACATTTAGCTCCCCGTGGCATTCCCTCCGTTTTTAATGCTGGCTGTTGGAGCCCGCAAAAGGAAAACCAAACAGAGTTAATTAACTTTGCTGTGTGTTGCCTTGGCTTGCGTCAAGTGTTGTACTCTTTCGGTTAAGATAGAGTCGAAAAAGGCTTGAAATTTTGATTATTCTTATGGGAAAAGAAAGAAAAGAATATTCTAGGAAGTTTATAGTTAGTTTTGAGAAGGATTCCCAGTTGAATGAAGCTTAAATTGGTTGAGAATCTAAAGAAAATTATATCCTTAAAATGTTTTTTAAATTTATTTAAAGTCCAAGTACAACTTTAAATATTTATGAAATTACTTCTCCTTAAGTTCCTTGATCACTTAACTAATTATTAATATTTGTTATATATTTCCCTTAAAAATCCTTAAAATTGCTTCCCTTTTTTAAGGGTATCCCTTGAGTCTTCTACTTGTCTCCAAATCAAATCTTAAACTTAACTGCAGGTCTGCAGCCGCCTGAATGGCAATTACCAACGCAGACACTCCCCTTTTAGTTATCTTATATTTTTTTTAATATCAGTCGCAACTCACCTGTGATCCCTGAGGTGATCCTGTCGCCGGAACGCCTTGCCGCAGATATCACAGGAATAGGGCCGCTCGTCCGTGTGCGTCCTTTCGTGGATGAGCAGATTGTACGACTTGGTGAACTGCCGGTTGCAGAATTTGCAGATGAACTGCTTCTTGGGCCTCGAAGCCCGGCCCGGTGCTCGCAGCAACCGCCTGTCCAGGCCGGCGTGCATACCAGGTCCCAAGCCGGGCGGGAAGAGACCAGCAGCCGCCGCCGCCGCTGCGGCAGCTCCGGGCGGGAAGGGAAAGCTTCCGGCTCCCGTGGGCGAGGGTCCCGGTCCGGTGAGATATGGCGGCGGTGGGACGCCTGGCGGGGCGTACAATACTCCCGGTGGCGGTACTCCAGGTGGGCCACCACCGGGACCACGTCCCAGCATGGCAGCCGCAGCCGCTGCTTCCCGGAGAGCCAGCTCCTTGCGCTTGTCCGCCATCATGGCGATGATTTCGTAGTTGGAATTACTGCCGGGCCTCACTTTTCCGGTGGGCAGGACCGGAACAAAGGCGGAGATCTCTCTGTGATGCGGCGGCGGTGGCCCTGGTGGTCCTCCATGGAGTCCCGCCAGATGCTGCTGATACGCCAGCTGTGTCTCGTAGGCGGACATTCGGCTGGCCGAGGAGTTTCTCGAATCGCCACCATTCTGGGAGCCACCATCGGAGGATCCTCCTCCGCCCGGTCCGTTCCGCTCCACCGCGGCTGCCGCTGCTCCTCCAACGGCAGCCGCTGCCGCCGCCACCGAGGACATGAACTGATCCATGCGGGAGGGACGCAGCATGGGAATCGCTCCGCCGCCTCCTCCGCCGGAGATCTCGCTGGATGAGCTTTCCGTGGGCATCGTAGGGGCTTCTCTCACATGCCGTTAGAACTGAAAACGAAAATAGAAGATAAATTAGGGCTGGCAGGGTGTAAGGTGGCAGTAAATAACAATTAGTGGAGACGCCTTGGCCGTGCTAATTGTAGCAGGTTAATTGGGCTCTCGGTATTTTTTTTTCCTTTTTTTTTTGTCGAGGCTTATCTTAATTGCGTTTCAAGTACAATAAACAGTTATTTCCAGGCTGTATTTTAAAGCTGTCAAGGTAGAACGGGGCATGATAAACCCACTGGGGAAGTGATCTAGGTAGGAGTTTGTATTAATTTATATTTGTATTTATTATAATTAGTTGGAGGTTTAAATTCGGGGCTCAGGGTACCCCGAAAACCTTATTTACATAAAAAATTAAGCTTTAAAAAGTTACTAAATATTCCTAAATATATTATACAGTGTGCAAAATATTTTAAACCTTTCCAAATATTTTTATAAATTTACTTTTTATATTTACAAACTGTTATTGGTTTTTTTTTTAAGTTGATCAAAAAGTATTTAACACATTTTTCTTCTATCTTGATTATAACTCACTTTTAATGCGCCTTAACACCTTTAAGTTTATTTTCTGCACTTCTTATCGCAAAATAAACCGACTTTCATTGCACTTGTACTAAATAAAATAAATAAACAGCTCAACACACACTAATTTCATTACAAAACAGGCCTTTAAACTGATTCAAGCCTAAAAGGTTTCACTTTGCAATTAAATTCTTTGAAAAATTGCCCATAAGGGTAACTAAAGGGTTTATCACTCCTGCACTTTTCCATATGAATTCCGTTTTTATGGCTCTTTGAGCCTTTGTTGTTGTTTTATTATTATCAGCGGCGGACTGCCGACGACGGCGAGTGAAACTAAACTGAAAACGAGTCGCAGTTGGCGCGATCTGGTGCTGCCGCCGCTGCCAGGTTAGATAAGATTGTGCGTCTAAAAACCTACGAAAAAAAACCTGCCTCTGCTGTGAGTAAGCAAGTAAGCCAGCACAGTAGTAACGATATAAACACAGACGCACACTAGGCTACCCTGGGCTCAGATACGGCACTCACAGATACGGCAGTGGCACTGCCAGATACAAAGATACAGCGCGCACACAGATGCAGATACAGGGGCAGGCAGGCAGGCAGGCAGCAAGCCAGCCAAGTTGCCGTCGCTTTTGGTAAATGACTCGAACCGAACCGAACTCGACCGACTGCTTACTGGATTTACGCAACAGGAGCCTCGACTTCTGAGTGCGCCGAGCGGAGCGGAGAACGTGATCATCGCGATAATAACAAAATAATGCAGATAATAATGATCACAATGATGGCCAGAACCATAAAACTTGTGGAGCGTCCGAATGCCAGGGTTTTCTCAGACTTAACACGGAGAAAATGGAAGGTTCAGAATTGTTAGAATTGTTTTAAGCATCTTTAATAATATATTTTAGAAGAATATTTATAAAAGGGAGTCTGATATATCTTTTCTCTCTAAAAAAAATATATATTATCTCCTGAAGAGAAGATCAGTTTTTTAATTATGAAAGATAAACCTTTGGACTCAGTCTCGATCTTATTATTAAATTCAAATCAAAGAGTGAGTTGACTACCAACTAGCATTAAAAACTTATATTATAAACTTATTAATATCTTCCTAAAAACAAAAGATCTAAAAATGTGCCAAATATTGAACCCCTTGGAAAAACAATTCAATCTATGTTAAAGAAAACATTAAAAAAATATTAAGATTAATATACAAATTTAACCCCATTTTTTACCGTGTTCTCCATTCCGTTTTGTCTGAGCGCCTCATTTAAATTTATAACCAGTTGAGCAAACCCAAGAGAAGACAAGGGAAAAGGTAGAAAAAATGTAGAAAAAAGGTAGAAAAAATTACCCTGCTGTCTGGGCAATGACAGTTTTGCTTATCATTTTGCTAGAATCCCAGTCTCTGGCTCTCTGTCTCGGTTGATTTTGAATGCAAAATGCTGCAACGTCATCAAGATCAACATTAAGAGCCAGCAGATCAGTCAAAAGAAGGAATATATACAAATCTGGCTAAGATTTTGAGGCAGTTGAAGAGGCGCCCATTGTGGGTAGATGTACCGTTCTTCTGGGCTTATTGTGGGGCTCTTATCTATGGAAATAAGTTTTTTGGCATTGTCGTCTGAGAGTGCCCGCTGTCAGATTAGCTCTATAAAGTAGCTGGAACCATGACTTGATCATGAGTCTCATTGTTATGGCTTTATAGGGAACGGGAATGACTTGGCAAGAGGCATGCCTAGTAGATGGGGAGTACATGTTCATAATTTAAATATCTGTGGAAGGAAGGTGATATCTTGGGGTTATCAGGGTGACTTTTTGTACAAACTGTGATAATCTTGCACTTCTCAGGGACATACAAATTACTTAATCTTAATTTGGAGAGTCTATAAACTTTCTTTGAATTATATTTATGGTGGAAATATGATTTAATATCATGCAATATCAATTCTTTGATAATAGCTCTTAATAATAATAAATACCAACTCAAAGCACTATCTCTTTCAGTAAACCCACTCAAACCTCCACAGGTTTTCCCTCAGAAGCACATGCCAAACTAATCCCCAGTTTTATAGCTTAATAATTGAATAATGCCGAACTCCAAACCTACACCTATGTATAATATTTATCTAATCTATATGGTGTATCAATAAAGAAGCTTATCTGATCTGTTTATGACACTCCGGTTACAATAAATCCGCCTTGATATGATCAGTGGATGAGCCACTAATATCTCATTCGATTACGATCCCATATCGATAATAATAATAAAACTCCCCCAACTCCGGCTCACGTATTTTTCTGGTAGCCTCGAAAGTGTAACCGTAACCCGTTTCTGGTTTTCATATTTCCATTTTTTTCTGCTTTGTACCGAGACTTTTTCTAGGCTTTTGTTGTTTCCTCACTTTTGCATTTACGACGACTGTCCCCCCCGCACACACACTCTGTGCACATACAATGTACAATTCCAGCGTTCATTATCTTTTTGAAACATCGGCACTTTTGAAAAAAAAAGAAAAAAAAAAACGTCAAGCCAAATAAGAAAAACAAATAAAAATCCATGTAAATAATGGACATCATCAGCGCAAAAGCGACAGCACGTAGACTAGAGAGAGAGAGAGAGTTGTGAGATACCGATACCGATACAGATGCGGATACCGCGATACAAAGATACACGGATACTACAGATACACAGGCAGCGCAGCGTTTGCGCAAACGGTTGCCCAGCAAATGAAGCCAAAGGCTTAAAAATTTCCAATATGTGTACTATGGCTATGAGGGCACTGGAAAAAATAACGATATTTACTCCAGGATGGTATTATTCTTGGGTTGATATTTTATTTTACTGGTTTACGGAAGCAAGTGATCATAAAAGTATTTTTAAATACTCTCTGTAACAATTTTAGCCTTTCTTGTTTGCTTGTACATAACCAGTTGGGAATTTTAAGACAAAAACTTTTCTCAGGTAAATCTATTAAAATATTTTCAGCCAGGCTTAAAATACCTCTAAGAAACTTAACTTTTTCAAAGACTAACTTTGCTTTCCTATATCTTTGGGGATCTATTTTTTTTCTAGTGTATCGTACATATAATAAAAAGAGCCAGAAGACCAACTACTACTGCTGGCGTAGGAAAAATAAGAAAAGATATCGAGGAGCAATTTGGCTGCCACTTTTTTCCCTCCTCCTCTGCTTCTTCTACGTCTTCTGCGGCCTGGGTCCGGGATCGGTTCGTTTGTTGGCTGGGTTTTTGTGTGTAAACATCACAGTCTGAGGCCCAGCACAGCGCAGAGTGAAAAGGTTTCAGTTGATAAAAAAAAACTCAGAAATATATACAAACACACACACAAACTGGGCAAACGGATTTAGTGTTTGTATAGAAAACGCGGAGAGTGGAGAGCCGAGAGGTGTAGAAGGGGAGTTTGTCCCTCTGATGATGGCCTACGATGGCTTGGAAATGTCCAGGCTGTCTTACTGCCCAGTACTTACTTTTTTTTAGGTGTCAATAGGGGTATATGCACTAGGCCGAAGACATTTTAATATTTAAATGTTGCAATATTTATCTATCAATATAATCAAAATAAATATAAATATTTGTAACATCTTAAATAATTGTAATACTTTTAATAAATAAAATTTAATTCTTAAGTAAGCTACTTTTTTAGGGAATATATTTATTTTTTTCATTTCAATTACTGTAAACCCTGTAAAGTTTTCTTCAAATCATCCTTTAGCGTCCTTCAACTCCTATTTATTTTATTCCCAAGAAAACATACCCTAAACCCACACCCCCAGGGTATTTTGTTAGTTCATCAGCCCAGGGCCTCCTCCCTTTCTGCTGACCATATCTCGCTTATGGGCCGAGGAGTGCTTACCGGGTTCTCCTCTCCTCCACACTTCAACTTCAGTTTGCTTACAAAACACCAGCCAACAAAAACAACAAACAAGACAGGGGAAGGGGTAAAAAAGGAAAGAAAAAAGAAAAAAAGGGTCGCCCAGATCGGTTTTGCAGCTCGGAATGCTCTTGGCCAGGCGTCGTCTCCCTCTTTTTTTTTAATCCCTTTGGGACATGGGCTATACGATTTTTCCTGCTGGGGCGAAGGTAGCTAATAATCAAGAAACCGAGAGAGGAGGCAAAAAGGAAAACGCAGACTTATAATTATAGTCCAAGACCTGCCCGGCTGCCTGCACTTCACATGCGTTAATCTGAAAAACCCTTTCGGGGCAGCAGCAGCATCTGAGATTATAGTCGAAGCTATTAAAAATCTAGCATAATCATGGCCTGTGGTGGAAAAACAAGTTGCCCTAGCCGAGGCGATCCTCCTTCGGGTGCCTTCTGCTCTCCCAGCCTTGTCTATATAATTTTCTTGATTAATATCCATGAGATTTACACATTTGGAGTGCCTCTCTGCCTCTCTGCCTTTCTGCCAGCCATTAATTTCAAAGAGCTTTGCTAATTTCGCGGCCATGTTTTCTGAACTGCTAATGAAGTTTTATGGGTTCGGGAATGCAGCTGCTGCTGCTGCTTCAGCCTGGATTGATAATGTCGTTAGCATAAATTGAAAATGCTTTAAAGTTATGACTAAAGATTTTTGTATTACTAAAGGATGCAAGCAGAATGTGGCAAAGGGATTAAATTCAAATGAAAAATGGAGAACGAGATCGAGTCAAGGGCTTGGTTTAAGTTTTGTTGTTTACTTAATATATTTTTAAACATTTTGAGACCTATTTTTGATGTAATAATAAATTCATCTGAAAGTCAAGTGAAACATCTTTAAAAATAATTCCCTCTGGCTTAGCACGAGTTCTAGTCGTTTTCCTATTCTTCAAATATACTTCTTCTCGGCTTAACTTTGACTCAAACACTAATCCCTCTTGCAGTTAATCTACTTTGTATGCTAAGCCGATCTCTTCATAAATTTCTTGGTATATTGTTCTGCTCCATTCAAGAATTTCAAACCGTGAATAGAGCTCTTAAGGCCTTTTGTTCAAGTGATTGCTACTTTTTCCAGACGTGGGTTATTCTTATTTATTAGAGGAGTTTATGCTAAGTAGGTTTCAGAAAAGAGGCCTTCCCTAAGACTACGATTTATTAGTCTAAGGAGACATACATATTTCATTATTAATAAAGAATCAATTAATAACTAAGTTTTAGTACCCTGAACAAATATGCAAAATAATGTAGTAATCATCTCAATCAATTTTCCCAATTCCATAATAAAAAACCCCCAGATCGAATATATGTTCTGTTAATAGAATCAAATATTCATATTCCCCTTGGACAACGTCTAATTTCCTCATCAAAATTGATGAGACTGAACTGGTCGATCAGGTGAATTATAGACACGTGCCAAAACGAAGAAAAAACCAGGTGTGTCCGATATGGCAAAACCCTAACGAGCCATTGTTCCGCTCCTCGCTTTATGGCCAACTAAAATTCATCAGCTATTTTGTCACGAGTTTACGTTTTCCTATTTAACGATCTTAATTTTAATTAATTTCCATGTTCGATTTTCCTGAGGCAATTAACCAGAGTTTCCCCTTCCTACTGTTGCAACCGAAAAGAAACGAAATGAAAGAAAAGGCAGCAGGAAAACCCACCCAAAGCGATCAAATGCAATAAACTTTTATGGTTTTTACTCCCCATTCTTATGCTAAAAACTCATTTTCGGATAGCCCCATAAACCGAGACAATGAACAAATCCCAAATAGATCTCCGCTGAGGCGAAACAAAAGCCAATAACTTTATAGAACCGCAACCAAAAAAAAAATCGGAGAAACAAAAATAACTCACCAGACTGTGAGAGCGCGGGAGGCGTTTTTTACCCAAAAAAAAAAAGCTTAAAATATAAGGAAAATGTAAAGAGGGAAAAAAGTGAAGCATTTAAACGAAATCAAGAGATGTAGATGACGATGATGATGATGATGATGCTCGGAAACTGAAGCACACTGAATCTGAATCTCTGTATCTGAACCCCGAAGACCCAAAACCGAAAACTGAAATCCGAAAACCGAAAACCGGATTCAAAGTCGCGGCTGGAGCGACCGAGATGGCGAGAGCGGCCAGCGACCAGTGGCCACTGGCACTGGCTACAAGTGAACTGGTTTACAAATAAAAAAAAAAAGGAAAGAGAAACAGAGGTGGAAAAAACTTAGAAGGTTGAGATCCCAAGACGAATTCTTGAATACTCTGCTTAGAATAAAAAATTAGAAAGTTTTTACAGCTTAAAAAATAACTTTATTTTCAGAAAAAATTAAAAAAAAAAACCATTAAGAATTTTAGCAGGGAAATTTTAAATTATTCTTCACATAAATACAGAAAATATTTGGCACAAGTTGTTTTGAAAGATTAAAAAAATTTTATTTTAAAAGTATTTGATTTGGGAAAGAGTATCATATTCATTCATTTATTTCATATTCTTCTTAAAGAAAATATATATAAAAAATATAAGAATTTTTGAGATTTTCATAAAAGAACTTAATGAATGGTAATAATGTATTATTTAATATAATAATCTAATTTAAGCTTTAAAACTCCATTAACAAAAAACAAACAGAATTAATTCAAATATATATTCCGAGTATATTTGTTTAATTGTTTTAATACAAATCTATCAAAAAAATCCGACTACCCTCTGCAAGAGTTCACAAGGCGGAGACCCACAGAATTCCAAGCGAAGGTTTTTTGTAGAGTCCGGCTCGAGCCGGGCCCGGTCCCGCGTCGAAATGAGCGCCACAGTAAAAAAAAAAGGCAACAACTATTTTCCAAAGGGGATGAGGAGGGGGTGGGGCGTACTCCACAGCGGACTGTGCGGCACCACACTGAGTTCGGTGGCAATGACAGTGGCACATGCAGTTGTAGTGGAAGCCGCTTGTCGGTCGACAGTCCGCCAACCGAACCGCCAACGTTGTGGCCCTCTCGTTCTCCACCGCTCCCAGATCAGGTTTTGAGAAATCTCAAGTCTCTCTTGCTCTCTCTCCCTACTCGCTGTGTTTCTCGTTTACTCGCTGTCGTTTTGGCCAACGCAAAAATACCAAAATAAAAAAAAAAAATAATTAGCTTAGCTTGGCATAGGGCCAAAAAATAATAATAAGATAATAATAAATACATGGGTAATGTTTGGAATTTTTTATTTTTATTTTTTGTGTTCATCTTAGTGGGCAGGGCCTGTTCTTACCTGTGGCTCAAACCGAAGAAAGCCTGCGGGCTCTGTAAGCCTGAGAGCTGAGCTGACAAGTATCCAAAGTAGTTTTTTTTAACAAGTTTTGGTTGCTTTTTTTGTTGTTTAGTTTTTAAGCATTGAAAAAATGCCTGGCATTGTTTTTTACGTAGAAATCTTTATTTTCTAAGAGGCACTTGATTTGGGTTCTGTTTGTTTTTTATTTCCAAATTGATTTGTGATTTTTGTAATTCTCTATCCTTTAAGGCACTTTATAAGTTGTATTTCTGTGAATTGAAAAATAGTTTAAATTGTAGAAAATATGTAAGGTTTTTAGTATTTCGTTTTGCAGAGTTATGCAATTTATAAAACAGAAATTTTCACCAATATTTGTGCTTTCAATATTAAAAATATTTTTATTATATTTTCTTAACACACGCGATACAAAAATTGTATTGAAAATATCCAACGCACGCAGTGGGACAATTTTGAGATACAAATCACGGCACGATCGCCCGAGGGGGCGCACAGGGGGCGTGAGGGGGGCGGGCGGTTACGGGAGCAGCGGCAGCATCAACGGCAGTCAGCTACCACAAACCACGTAGTAGTTGCCAGCAAAAAAAACCGACAAAAACCACGTACAACTCGTACAATCAACGCACACACACGCCGAGCAGAGAATGTATCTCACAGATACAGGCGAATGAAAAACCCGAACCGAAAACCGAAAACCTCAAAACCGAAACCGAACGAGAACGAGATATAACCACGGCAGCTGAAATGTGTTTTTCTACATTTTGTTTGAAATAGGAGCTGAAGCCAGTGCAGCTACCAATTCGCTCCTCAAGTAGTCCCCAACTCTTCCCACACACACAAGCCGAGAGTCAGCCCAGTCAGTTGCAGTTGAAAAGCGCTTTTCTCGCGGCAACAAGTTCACTCACACACACACCACACAAATACCATAAGATGCAGATAGGCAGAGCGAGAGGGAGAGCTACATACGATGCGATGCAGTTCACTTTTCCCGATCAATGATCCACGATCCGCGCGCAGGTGCGTTGGCCACAATCATCACTCGAAGACTGAGCCACCAACCGTCGAATAGGGCCCAAACGGAGAAAGAGAGAGTCGAATAAGTGGGAGAAACGGGCTGGAAAAGAGAAGAGAGAGATAGTGAGAATAGCGAGTAGCGAGCGGGAGCAGGAAAACCAGCTTAGTGCACTGGAAAATATTTGAATGGTATAACTATATGGAATTCATGTTGTTATGTTAGCAGAGAATGCTCAGTGTTTATAGGATGTGTTTTTATAGAAAACGCTCATAAAAAACTGATTTCACTAAAAGTGACTGACTTCACTAAAACCAACCCAGAACCATTTGGGAATTATAGTGTAAAAATGTGTTAAATAGCTTCACTCTTAGGCAGTTTCCCCCTTCTTGGGTAACCTTTAATATAATCTGAATTTCTGAAGAAATCTTACATATATTTTTTAAAAATCCTAATAAACATTCCTATTCGATAAAGAGTCTCCCATTGTTTCGGGCAGTGCCTGAGAGGAATTGAACCGAACTCAACCCAACCGACCGCCAGTCGCACGCTGCTGGCCGGACTGCCGGACCCGGGGACGGACCGAGAGCGGCGACTGGCGGAGTACGACGAGTTATTGTCAGTTAGAGCGCTACCTGTTTACCGTCGTCCGACTACCGACTGCCGACCGCTTTTTTTGTGTTTTTTTTTTTTTCTGCTGTTGGAAGGGTAAAACTGCTGCTGCCCGGGTGTTGCCAGATTGCCTACGGATCGTTATGGCAGAGGAGGAGGAGGAGGCAGTAGGCAGTAGGGTGCACTGGAGGGTGTAACAGTGGTAGTCCCTCGTTTATTGTTATTCCTTTCCACTGCTCGGTTGGGGGAGTATTTTGTTCTTGGGTCATTGTTGCGGTTTCTGGTGTTCCAGGGGGAATGACTAATCGGAAAGTATGGCTGAGATAAGGTTACTTCGGAGAAAGGGTAGTTAAGCGTATCATATGTTTTATTAAGCGAACGATCGATACCAGGACGATAATGCTAGTGATAGGTAAATAAGGAATATAAAATAGTAAATACATTTGATAAGAAACATTTCTCAATATCATTCTGATCTTGCTAAATTATAGTGTTTGAATAAAAATATAAGATATTTAAAACTATGTGAGAGTTTTTAATACAAAACATCTCTATAATAAATATTTAATTAATAATTCAAATAGCCATAATTTAAATAATATATTTGTATTCTTTCAGTAATGAATTATTAAATGTACTTAGATTGTGGGCAGCAAAAATAAAAACTTGTCTTGCGGAAAAGATTGTAAAACGATTATTCAGAAAAAGAAATTATCGCTAGACTGACTTTTATTAAGACTTATTTAAGTTTATGATAGGTTTCTCCTCTATTAACAAAAAAGTAAAAACCCACAATTTGTACCTAGAAAAAATTCCATTATACCTTTGTACAAAAATAAAAAATAATCTTAATTTAATTTTCTAATTTAACCATCTTTTGGAATATACACTTTTCTTTCTAAATGTTTTTATTACATTTTTTTATATAGAAGATAATTATTTTACCTGATCTACGCTAGAACGCATTTTAAATTATAGCGACATAGAAAGAACATTTTTTGAAATTTCTGTGAAAAAATTACACAATATTTATGCAAGTTTTAATAATGATTTTAGCTTCAGATTTTTCCCATAGCTTTATATAGCCCGTAAGACCAGTCAAAAACTCCAGCCTTAAAAATCTGGCAACTTCAGGCGCAGCATCAATGCTGTCAAGTGGCTAAAGAAAGGAAACAAAAAAGGTAACAGCCAAGCAGGAGAGGGAGTTACGTTTCGGGCGCTAATGACGATCATCGTTACGATGATCGCGAGAAAAAACCCCGAAAAATCTCCAACAAAAGAGAGCCGTCGTGGCCCATGTAATTAAGGCACTGCTGCACAGTGGAACTAAATTGTGGCTGGCTGCCACTGCGAAAACAGTAACAACTGGTAACTGGTAACTGGATAAATGGTAACTGGTAACCGGAGGAGGGGCACGAAAGACAGGCGAAGGCAGCGGTGGAAGAGCAGAAGAAGGAAAAACGGTAGCCGCCTCATAGGGCGAGCGAATTGTTATGCTAGTCGTCGTCGTCGGTCGACTTCCCTCCGTCAGCAACTGTTTGCTGCCGCTGATGATAGCACTGGGAAAAATATTGTTAAATATTTAGGAAATAATTATTTAGGTATAGGGAATACTAGGACAATTAATAAAGATTATTTAGGGAGCTTATCTAAGGAAAAAACGTTTCCAAAATCGAATTATTCTCTTTTTGGCCATCAGAAACCAACAAAGTTACTAAAAATGTTATAAAACAGGCACAAATGATAAATTTATAATTAATTTATATTAATTTAAATAATTATTTATTAAAATCCATGATAAAAATATAATATAAAAAATGTTGTGATTTTCAGTATATGTTCTAATTTTTCAGCTCCCATGCCTGGACATTTCCTGGCTTTAATCTATACATAAGGTGTCTGCCCTGGTTTGGAAAATGTAAGTTAATAAAATTGTTATTTATTTAACTATACAAAAGGAAAGGAATCTAAATAACAAAAATTTAAAAATAATAATTTAAAGCCAAGGAAATCTCTTACCTACCTCTTATTTATTTTGAGTGTAGCGGCTGGCAGTGGTCTTTTTAGCTTGCATATTTCGCATTTGCATCGCTCAACGATTTGAAAATAAATTACTTGAAAAACTCTGTGTAAAACATGTGGCCGGTCAGCAGCTAGGGGCCGAAAGGCAACAGGTTCATTGATCGCATTTGAAATGCCTCGTTGGCCCCACACAGCAGGTAGTCGGATCCGATCCGATTCGGAATCGGATCGTTGAGCCAAATTAATGATGTTTATAGATGCATTTCAATGCCCCCAGGGCTGTCAGCACAATGTTTCGTCATTTGAATTCATTCTCGGTATATTCTTTATTTAATAATTAAAGCTCTTATTTAGTGTTCTGTTTTGTTTTTGGTTTTCTTGTCTCGATGACTTTTTACAACATAAAATGGCTGTCTCTTGTGTATATCATATATAATAATAGTTATAATCATAATGCATACATTTTTATTATCTAATTTTTTGCGCCGCCTTGAAATTGGAAATCTCTATTTAAAATATATAAAATATATATATATTTTACGTATTCTAAAAAACCAAAAAACGAAGCTTCAAAAACTGTTTGCAATCCTCACTCAATCTCGGTATTTGAACACTGACCCAAAAAAATCAGGAAATCAGCATTTTAAAGATCATATCTTTGTTTCTTTTTAATATATATATATATATATATACGACAAAGTAACTACTGGATTCTGAATTATAAACTCTAGTAATATTATTGTTTGATCTACTGTGAACGTTGTGTGTGTGTGTTGTATGTTCCCTAAAAAAATCCAACCTATCAAAAAAGCGCTAACTAATTCCTGGCTTACATCGTAATTGTGTCTAACTAAGAATCGTTTCCAATAAGGACGAAAACCGTTGTTATTTTTTTATTCACAAAATGTCATTTGTTTTATTTTGTTTTTGTTATGGAAGCAGCTATGGAGAATTGGGAACAAACTATAACACATTGGTTAATGCCGAATTTGTTGGTCTCGCCTTGAGTTGCTGTAAATAGACATTTATCTAAAAAGGGTTTTTGCATTGCCTGGCCTTAGTTTCGAGCCTCTTTTGAATACCTAATCATGTTTTTCTTCCTCTTAATTTGGTTTAGAATCCTATATACATTAGACAATCATCAATTTTGGTCTGCTGTACGATCATTTCTCTCTCTTTTCATTCGTTTTTGGCGGCTAAATATATATTATCTCTACAAGTGACATGACAACCTCACTAAACATAAGTTTGTATATATGTTTTTGTTGTTGTAAGCTATGTAACAAGAATACACACACCAAAAATGTTCAATTGCATTCCTCTATATATGTATATATATGTTCCGAGTGTATATAATATCTGTGTATGTACGCCTCTGTTCAAAATAGTTTTAAACCCGATTTGAATGACCCACTAAATTCCTTGGACTAAGCAATCATCTATATATGCCTAAAAACTAATTGGTTTGCTTGGCTTAAGTTCTAAGTGTGGTTTTTCTTTGTTTTTTTTGGTAGTACCCGTACTAGTGCCGAATCAAATCTCGTCTTTAAATCGTCTCCAAATCGAAGGAAGTCCCAGCATTATCCCATCGAAATGTCTAGTCCATAAAGTAGCTAAAACTGCGACGCTTGAGCCGGCTACTCAGAGCCGATCTGGAGCGTGTCTTTAACCTTAGTTACCCGGACTTGATCCACCGGTCGATGGAGTATTCCAGTGCAGATATCCAGCTGGAAAAAGAATTTAAATAAAAGGATTTTTAATACATAATATTTTTAAAATTAGGCAAACTTTAATTATAAATATAATATGTCTTATAAAAATGTTATTAATTTCTAAAATGTAATACCAACCGCTTCTTATCCATTTCGCTTTCGGTGCAGAAAAAGTAGTGACGCAATTTCGTCTCTGGTGGTATTATCTCGAACGAGTTCTTCTTGCCGGACGCATTTGCGGACATTGAGGCCACCTTGTAGCCGTGCAGGCAGGCCATGCCTGAATTAAATGAAACGAAAATTGAAAGAAATTAATCAGTCAGTCACCTGCTTCAGCGTCGTGACTCACCGAATGCACTCTTGCTATTTGCATCTTGGTAAAAATAGAGGCAGGCATCCTTAAGTACGCAGTAGCGTTTCGACCAGCCGCACCACCTTGAGCCCAATTTGAGCAAATAGCCAAAGCAATCGGGCCTCTGAATGTTGCTGGGACTCTGGTACAAGCACCTCGCACTGTGAAGGAAGTGATGTGAGAGAATAACATATAATTTGCTGTTGCCTTTCTCTAAGATCAGTGTCCTTCACCTTTTGTCCAGCCACTGGTTGTCCTGGGCGGCTGCCTGCCTCAGCAGTTGGAGCCAGCGATTGGCCAGCTCATCGGAATCGGCGGCCACAAACATGGGAATACCCTCGCCGGCATCCACCTTGAAGGCAAAGGGTTTGCCCACATCCACGGGACAGAGGTCAACAGTGTGCTTGGCCATAATCATGGCACCAACGGGCTGGGAGTCCTGAAAATAAAGAGATAAAGGGTTAATTAAAGTTCTTAAGATATAAGGAAATCCCTGCAATATCTTAGGTCAACTCACATCTTCAGTTTTATAATAATATAGACAATTATCCGGTCTCAGGGAGAACCAACGTCGCACCCATTTCTTGGAGTTGGGAGCTCCCTTGGCCTGGCCACTCTGCCGCCACAAATATCCACTAAAGATCGGCTGACTAGGTGGCTCCAACTGTTCGTGCATCAAAACGCCAATGGTGCGGGCCACCTGAAGCTCCAGCTTCTCGCAGCCATCGTGAGCGATCTTAACCACCTCGGTGTGGTGTTTGTCCAGCACTTGGACCCCGTTAACAGAGATTATTATGTCGCCCACCTCCAGGCCAGAGCTCTCCGCCGGTGTCTCCGGCTCGATGGCAGCCACCACGACGGGCTTGGAGCCGTGAATTCGAAAGCCAAACTCACCGGAATCGCTCTTGACCACCACGGTTTTGTCCACGCCTAGGAAATAAAGTATAGAATTATTAATGGGTTGTGGCACTTAAAATAATATTATAGGTATTTTTTAGTTACATCTTTTATTTGATTTTAAGACTTGGGGTAAAAAGTAGGGTCTAAGAAATAGGGTAAAATACGCCGAGCAAAAATATTGTATAGAAAAGGATGTTTTTTGTATGCAATTCATATATTTTTGCTTAAAATTTCGAAGTGTTAAATTAGGTATTTATTGAAGTTAATAAAGTATGAAGTATTAAAGTATTATTAAATTAATTTAAAGATTTTAGCTAGTTCATTTACGTAAATAGTGAAGTTAATAAAGTATTTTTAATATTTTATTTAGATTATTTTGGGTTTATATTAATATTTAAACCCTTAAAAAAAATTAAACAGCAATTATCTTCGTTTTCCCTACACTTTTCTCTAAGTGTTTGGGAGATTATTTATAGAGAGCAAGAGCAAGGCAGAGCAAGAGCGAGATTCAAGTGATTTGTGTGATTTTATTTCCGGATCTCGTCCGGACATCGTTTACCATGTGCACCGTTGCTAAGTGTGGATATCACAAAACTTTCGCGTGCCCAGACCAGGAGCATCAGCTTCAGGACCTCCTCCAACTTGCGGCGAACCGAGTCCGGCGCGGAATTCGATGCTATTAATTCTAATTAATTAAAATAAAAGCAAAAAGAAATTCACTTAACGGCCACGACGTCTGTCTATGTTTACCCACCAATCATTTGGCCTTAGACCCGTGTGTAAATACGAAAAAATAATATTATTTGTAAACAACGCAACGCTTTTCGCACTTATTTCTCTTTACATTGGGCTTTAACTAGAAATACCCCGAAACCGAAACCGAAACCGAAACACCGAAATGGTAAGCGCGTTGCGGACTTTTTTACGGTCGGCACACAACAAAGCACGCACCTCAACTATTCTCGATAATAGAGCCAAAAAATAAAAAACTATGTGTTTTTTCTCGCTTTTCCCCCACACACATATTTATGTATGCCAAGTGCCGGTCATGAAAAGTCGGAGGGAGCGCCATTCATTATCTATAGTGGCTCTCTCTCCGGCTTTTTGGGGTTTTCCTCTCGCTCGATCTCTCCACACTTTGGGGCGCCAAAATTAGAATATTTTTGTTTTGGGCGTTCGAACAGGGTGCTCCTAGACTTACGGAAACTGTTGTGCTTCTGGCGATGGTACATCTCCAGGGTGCAGCGACGCTGGACGAGGCGGTGCAGGATCACCTGGTACTTGGCATGGAAGCCCTTCTCCGACTCTGTGGAAGCACGACGCTCACGGGAGCGATCTGTTGGGATATTTAATTACTAATTAATTAAGAATTAAGAATTAAATGTACTTTGTTTCCATTAAGAATTTCGTTGAAACATAAAATAGTTCAGATTCCTAAATATGGTTGTAAATAATTTTTAATTACTACGTTTATATGGAAGTCAAAGATTCTCAAGTAGACTTCATGTTATAAGTTTTACATTTATTAAATATAATCCTGCTGTGGAAATATGTTGCATAGTTTTAAACTGATTGATTGTATTAATCACATTCTAACATTTGTCGTTTTTTCCAGCACACCTGACCCTAGATAACCTTTTCAAATTCTGTAGAACCCATATTTTTCGGGGAATAAAATCTATGTGTGATCTCACCTAGTCTCGGCCAAATTTCCAAGAAAAAATCATAGATTAAAATTGAACAAGCTATGTATATGTTTTCCTCGTTTAGTTCAAATCAATGCAGAATCAGTTTTTTGGAAACATTTGCCTTTAGTGGACGTCGTCTTTCACTGATATAATGTACAAGTTTGTAGTGTTTTTTCTGTGTGCTTTCGTAGTGCTGAATGTGGTCGAGTCGTATATCCCCCTGAGCGTAAGTTTAGTGCAGGATAAAGCCTCGTTTGTCAATAAAATAATATTTCTATCCTGTCGACAGGAGTGGAATGCGCACAGATATAAGTTGAATAAGATGGAGACTGACGTGACGAGCCAAATAGAAGAAATGAAGACCATGTTTGAAAATGAACTATCTGAACTTAGGAGCCTAATCAAGGGGATTAAATGTCATTAATA
The DNA here is from genome assembly GCA_018904815.1 of Drosophila ogumai. Lineage (NCBI taxonomy): Eukaryota > Metazoa > Arthropoda > Insecta > Diptera > Drosophilidae > Drosophila > Drosophila ogumai. The sequence goes on along the minus strand of JAEIIJ010012787.1, from coordinate 32,692 downwards.
AAGATAGCTCTTCAATATCCTTTACAATATACTCTTTGAAATTCTTTCCTTAACATCCTCTAACTATTGAAGAGAATTTTTAAGAATATATTATTTTGAGGAGATATTCAATGTTTTCTTCTATATCTCCTACAATATTCTTTCTTTTCAATATCCTCCGAAATATCGCCCACAATATCCTCATAAATATCCCCAGGATCTTCTGTAATATCTTCATCAATTTCTTCTTAAATATTGTCATATCCCCTGAAATATCCCCTGGAATATCCTTTCTTTTCCTTTACTTTTCAATACCCTCCGCAAAATCCTCTTCAATATCCTTTCAATATCCCTTTCAATATCCCTTTCAATATCCTTTTCAATATCCCTCGCAATACCCTCTCCGACATCTCCTTCACTCACCAAAGCACTGATGATCCAACTGAGTCCACAAATCATCGTCGGTGAGCCGTGTATAGCGACCAGCGTCGTAGTGCCCCTTGTAGATGATGTGCTGGCTCTGTTCCGTGTTGATATCGGGCAGGACACAGGGACTGGAGCCGGCAGGACGCAGGACAGGGGTGTTGGGCAGGCTAGGAACCCGGCCACGTTCCTCGCTCTATGAAATGGAATTTCTATATAAACTCTCAATATTAATATTTAGAAAATATATATACAAACCTTGGCTCTGATATTCTCCTGCCTGGTCTTGTAGTGCCGCCCCCTTTCGCCGTGGTAACGCTCCTCCGACCGGAACCGCTTGTCCATCTTCTTGTACAGCCGCTGGGTGGTCTTGGTGGTCACCGGCGAGTCGGCAAAGTCCGACGGCGGCTTGACAATGTCCTGCTCGATGTACGGAATCGATTCCACGGAATCTCCAGCCAACTCGCTGATGGTGTTTTGGTGGCTCTGCTGCTTGCCACCCTCCATTTCCTTGCCGCAGTGGAGGCAGTGACTCTGATCGGCGGCACTGGCCGCATTGCCATCAGCCTCGCTGTAGAACACCGAATCGGAGCCGGGCGACACCGAACGCAGCGACTCAATGGACTTGGCCTTGAGCTGGAATGTGTCCGAGGTGGACTTGGACTGGGTGCTGCTCACCGTGGGCAGTTTGGGCGAGAGCAGGGCTGTGGGCGTGGCACAGCTATGGGGTTTCTTTACCACTGAAGATGAGGGAATGGTCGTGGCCTCTGGTTGTGGGGAAGAGGCGGAGGCTATGGTCTCCGAAACGGTTTCCTTGAGTGTTAGCGTAGAGGAAATCATGGCGGTTGTGGTGGTGGACAGGGATGTGGTCCCTACCAGAGCGCCACTGGACATGCTGGCATCTAGCAGGAGCTCCGTGTCCCCACTGCCGCTGCTCAGGCCGAAAATGGTCGGTGGCGTGGCACGACTCCTGCGTCCTGCGGCCGCTGCCGATGCCAGAACATCCTCGCGCGAGCTCTTCCTCAGCTGGCGCCGTATCTTGGGCCGGAAGCGCTTCATCCGGCTGCTGGGACTTCCATTGTCCAGGTTGTTGTTGGGTTGCTCTGGCGACTGGACTTTTCCCACACCTCCTACTGTTGGCTTCTTAATGGGACTGGTTAGAGCCCTCATATTCTCCTTTTCAATGTCCAGCTTCATGCTGGTCTTTCGCCGCTTTCGCTCGTCCTCGTGGCGCAGGCGTCGCGCCTTGCTCCGCATCACCTGCTCCTCGTCGTCCTCGTCATGGGGACTCTCGTAGTAGCCCGATGAGGAGTAACGCACCTCGCTGCGCTCATCCTCGGAGATGGAATCGGGCTTGGGCTTGGGAACGGGTACACTTTCCACCGTGCTGACCTTCATTTGGGGTGCTATCGAGCTGGACACCGTCTGGGGCTGGCTCTCCTTGCCCGGCGACTTGATGGCAGCACCCGAGACAGGGCAGCTGCCCGAAGAGGTGGTGCTACTGATGGAGTGCGAGGGCGATTTCCTGGTCAACTCTGCCACCGAACCGCCCATGGGGGACTTTAGTTGCGACTTGGCCTGCCTCTCCTTTTCATCGTGCTGCAGGAGATCCTCTCGCATGGAGTACAGGGAGCTGGCACTCTCGAAGGAGCTGCCGGCATGCGTCTTCTCCAGCTGCGAACTCTGCGTCGAAACTGTGAAAGAGAGAGAGGGGTTGGAACGCGGTTAGTTGTACGTTCAAGGATGTCTCTAGAGGCACAGCTAAAGCATTGGCGAGCAAGGCAACAACATTAAACTAAGGAGAGAGAGAGAGACAGGTAGCGAGAGTTAGAAAGAGACTGAGGTGTGGAGGATGTGTAGATGAGTCTACGAACTAGAAGCTATACGGGCGGCTTAACTCTATCTCAGCTGAAAGCATGGAAAGTGGTGAGTGGTTCATGGATCGAGGCGATTTCTACACACACACACACACACACAGTACACACAGTACGATTTATCGGGGAACCCCAAACCTGGAACTTGTGTGGTCGACGAGGAACTGGTCGTCGTCGGCGGTGTCTTAATACCTGGTGTACGTTTCGAAGTGTCCGTGCAGGTGGCATACTCATCTGTATTTGTGCTGCACTCCGAGATGTCGGCACTGCGGGTTCCACCACCCGCAGTGGTGGGCAGGAAAGAGGCATCCGAGTGTCTGCAAGTATTGGATTTGTCATATAAGCCATTTGTCATTCTAAGCTTCAGATAACCACCTTTGCTTGGCAGCTCCTCCCATAAACATCAGCTGTCGGGCATCCGGAACCGAGCCCCTGGCCACCAGGCTTCGCTTGGGCAGGGGCGAGCTTATGGAGGAGTCCAGGACAGCCTGGTTCTGGTTGGAGGAGGGAGTGACAGCTATAGCTGGCGGCGGTATCAAGGGTTGAGTGGAGGCGGGCCGCGCAGTGGTCGGCGTGGGCGTCCTCACAATCTTCGGCAGTGTTTGAAGGCCATAGGTGGGACTCTAACCAGGAGAGAGTTCAACCAGATCAGAATTAAAAACTCAAGAAATCCACCACTAGCTCCTACCTGCTCTTCGAAGTCCAAGGCATCGGTGTCCACAGAGCTCCTCTGCTGATGCTGCAGCAGCAGATTCTTCCGCTTCGAGGACGGCGTCAGCAACAGGTTGGAGCTGTAGGAGCCATCGGAGATGTCGCGGTGCTCGGCCGTCAAGACAGTAACCTGCGACTCATTCCAGATGCCGTCGGAATGGTCGCGGGTATTGTCATTGGCCAGCGAGTCTGAGGATGGATAAGTTGAGACATTGGCCAGCAGCAGGTCCTCCCGGCAGGGACTGGCCGGCGTGGAGGGCAGGCGCAGGCCGGACGCAGACGGAGGAGGAGCTCCGGCAGCATCGTCATCGTCCAGGCTCACGGAACGCTTGCGGAACTGGGAGCGCTTGTCCTGGAGATCCTCGAGATCTGGAAGCTGTTGCTCCACTTTGCAGTTGCACGGGGTTATGTTTTCGTAGAGCGGCTCCTCATCCTCCGGATGATCAAGGTCCTGCTTGTCGTCGATCTCCGTTTCGTCCGGATCCTCCCTTTCAGGCTCGGAGACCTCCTCCTCCTCATCCTCCTCCTCCTCCTCGTCGTCGCTGGGCTCAAGTTCAACTTTTCTAACCTCAACTTCGACTGGCAGTGGCTGCGGCGGTGGCTTGAGCTTCGGCAGGGTCAGGGCCGCCGCCTGGGCCATTCTCTGCTGCTGCATCTTCCTCATGGCTATCTCCGCCTTGTGCTGCTTGCGGTGCTTCAGCTGCAGCTTGGGACTCGGCTTGGGGGAGACATGCGGCTTGAAGTCTATGAAGATCTCCTGCTCCTGATCCCGAGGCGTGGCCGACGCCGGCGCCGAGGGCGGCAAGTCTGCAAAGCAGCTGACCTTGTCGCGCCTTCGGAACGATGTCCTCGGTCCAAAGCCATCGATGAGCTTCTCCGTCTGCCCATAGACGGGCATGGACTGGCGCCGGATGTCGTCGCGCCGGAAGGGGGAATCAATCATTTGTGGTATCATGGACATGCGACGGTTCTGAGCGGCCGCCGCCTGCTCCAGGCACACCTCCGAGCTGTAGCTCTCCGTCTCGTGGGGGTGATCCTCCTCGTCCTCGTCGTCGTAGTACTCCTCCTCGTTGTCGTCGTTCTTGCAGTACTCACTGGGCGGCGGCAGCAAGTGTGACTGGGTGAAGTCCAGGGGAACGCTGTCCGTGATGAGTTCGGAGCACTCGGTGATATGCTTGCACACGTCGTGGCTATGCAGGCTCTCCGGCCTCCTGGGCAGGCTGTTCGAGTAGTAGTCCGTCTCCGTGCGGACATGCGAGGTGCAGGCTCTCCGTGGCAAACTATTGCTCTCGTAGTCGAAGCTCTCGTTGAGGGCCACGGCGGCGGCATTCACGTTCACATATTCCACGCTCTGCTCAGAGGCCGCGGGCCGAGCTCCGCGGCTCAGGTGCTCCATGCCCAGGCCATAGCTGTGGGCATCCAGCAGAGGTGGCGGCGGCTTGTAGTACATGATGTTGTTCTGGGCATCCGAGAGGGTTTGCAGCGGGGTCACGTCCTGCGACTGAGTGCGGTAGATCATCTCGTGGGGGTAAATGGAACTGTGGGAGTGGGAGAGATTACATTAGCTCAAATTAATTTATTTAACATTTTTTATAATTATTTTAAAATATTAAAAAATGATCAGGGCTGTCACAGGAATTGCCCTTCAATATAATATACAATTTCTTAAATGCTTTTCTTATTTTAAAATATATAAATATAAGAAACATTAATATTTATGGATTTAAAATTAACTAAAATTTATTTACAGAAACGAGTAGCTAGCTTAAAAAATGTTCAAGTGGAGGTAAATCTAACTGGGAGAGTGGAAGAATTACTACAGTATTAAAAATTATTAAACATATTTTATAATTAATTAAAAATATGTAACAATTATCTGGGTTGTTAAAGAAATCGTACGAATATAACATAAAAATTCGTAAATGCTTTTCTAATTTAACATACAGAAAAATAAAAACAGAAATATGTATGCATTTAAAATAATCTAAAATAATGCAAATTTATTTGGGGAAACTCGTAGCTAGTTTTAAGATAATTCAACTTTCAACTCGCCTTAATTTAATATTAAAATCTTACCCCTGTTGATAGTAATGTGATTGCACCTCCTTGCCATTGGGTATCTCCGAGAGACTTTTCGTTAGCTTCTTGCCATTTTGGAGGCCATTTGTCTGGGCGCCCTGGGACACGACCTTGATGCGATGCGGCGGCCGGGGACTTAGGGCCAACACTTGTGTGTTATAGCCAACTTGGCCCTGGTTACGTCGAGCAGCGGCATCCGTTTGTGTAGCCTGGGTCTTCATGGCATTGCGGAACTTCTTCTCCACAATGAGCACTTCGGGACTGGGCAGTGGGAGGGCCAGGGGCAGAGGCTGCGGAATGATCAGGCCAACCATGTTGTCTGGGAAGAAGGAAGAGAAATGTAAGTAATTTAAGGACTACTAAGGAGTAGTTTTCTGTACCTGGCATGGGCTGGTGCAGGTGAATCGGAGCATGATGATGCTGGCAGGGCTGCAGCTGTACCGGCGGTGGCAGCCAGGTCTTGGGCAGCGTCGAGCTCTGCTGAGGCACCTGCCCCTGATGCTGCTGCGGTGGCTGCAGGGTCTCGTACATGGAGCCCGTGGCTATGATGGGCTTCTTGCCACCAATTAGACGCTCCTGGCTGCGGGCTGTCTTCAAGCGCCCGGAGGATCGAAAGCCGGCATTGACATTGTCAAAGCTGGTGAGGGTGTGCGACCTGGCGAAGCTCACGTGTTTTGTTCTGACAGAAAGGGAAAGCTGAGGATATTCTTGGGAAATTGTATCCAGAGGCTTACCTGGCATTCCCGCCCTGCTGCTGCTGCTGCTGCTGCTGCTGCTGGTGGTGGTGGTGATGCTGGTGGTGTGTGGTTGGCATCGTGGCGTATGTGGGGCAGTGATACGAGCTGTGGAGAGCAAGCACATCAGCGGAATGTTAAAGGAATTCCCTTACAACGACTCGCAGCAGAAACACAAACATTACATTACATTTCCTTTAATTTTGTTTTAAACTTTTAGTTTGAATTCTTGAATTATTGTTGCTTCGGTCACGTGCAGACACATAACATAAATAAAAACATTGTTCGATTAGCTCACTGGTTTTTAAATAGAATCGTTCCTTGATTTAGCATTTCTATTTATAGCTTATTTAAAGTTTATATTTTTAGTTAGTTTTTTTAAGATCACTTTACATACCAAACATTTAGATTAGCGATTTGATTGGTGTGTGATGTTGGTGGTGTAGGATTTGGTGGAGCGCGAAGCTCGACATAATAATTCCGTAGCAAAACATCCTGGTAAAAGGATTCAAGTGGTGCTGTACAACAAGTTGCCCTTTACACATATTTTTTATTTGATTTTTCATTTAATTTTTGGGTTGGTTAGGGTTTAATTTTTTTTTTTTTTTTTTTTTTTTTGGCAATATCAATTGTTAATTGTATTTGGTTGATTTTTACAGTCGTTTTGAGGAGAGAAGGAGGACAGGAGGATGAATAACGAAAATAGTATTTTTTATACATTTCTAGGTGGCTTTTTTCGAGTAGTTCAAGTAGAGTTCGTCAGTAGGCAAGAAGCGGCATTATGCAATGAGTGTTATTTGTTGGGTGGAAAGTTCAGGCAAGCTTTGCAGTTTATATATATATTTATATCGGAAGAAAGGGTAGCGACAGTCTACAAATGCGACAGAAAGTGCGACAGTATAGCATGATCTAAGCGACAGTTGGCATAGCATTTTACGGAGTTTTTAATTTTGGTTTTTCAGGTTTTTTTTTGAGTATATATCTTTTCTGTGTCCGACATACCTGTGGTCCGTTGAGTAATCGGAGTTGTTGTTCGTCTGCTGACCTATCCAGGTGTAGCGACCCCCCAGGTCCGCCTCAACCGATTTTCCAGTGCTCAAAATCGATGCCGGCTGACGGCGAAAATAGGAACTTTCCAATTCGTGTGTGTCCGTGTAGTTGTTCTGATAGCTGTGGCAGTTTGTCGATAATAAATAAATTGTATTGTATGCTGATATTATATACTCACCGTGGATACTTCTCAAAGGGCGCATAGGCGGCCAGATTCTCATCAGAGGGCACTCGGCGACCCACACAGCCGCCCAGGAAGCTGCCCGACTGGGTTTGACCGCGTCGCGAAAGGCAGCCAAAAAAACGCTCCCTCCTGGGACGCTGCTCTATGCTATGCAGCTGGCGATCTGTGAGGCAGTACTGCAATTAAAATAGTTAAAATATATTTAAAATAATGTATATAGTTGCTATTTCAGCTGGAGCTTCACCTGTTCCCTAATATCTCCCCTGGAGTAGACAGAGGTGCGAGGCTGTAGCTCGGTGGAGAGAGTGTGGCGTAGTCTGCGGCGACCAGTGTGCTCGTCCTCGGAGTCGTAGCTGCGGTCCATGTGGCTGGAGTAGGTGGCCTGGGTGGTACAAAATATTTAAGATTTTTTATAAAAGGATATTATTGATAGATTTTAGATTAGTAGAACAAGTTCCACAATATATAAAATTACGTATAAAACATTTGTATAATATCAGGTATACGCCTTAATCACCCAATTTTTTTCTGAATAGTTTTTTTATACATATTTTATTTTTAAACCCTCACTGTTCTAATGGATTTATTATATATGAGCTTATAAATTTATATTACGTAAACGTCTTTACAAGACACTTTTAAATATTACGTATACGCCTTACTATAAGTCTTTTTCTTAATATTACATATACGCCTTGATATTCCTAATGCTTACTGATTAAATACTATATATTTCAGGCGATTTATATTTTATCTCTTACTGTTGAAATAGTTTTATTACCTCTTTCTATCCTTCTATACCTTCCCTGGTCCGCTAATCTTATCTAGTCCCTCAATTTCATTCTGTAGTTCCTCGTAGCCCTATCTTAAGCTCTTCTAATTTTTCCAGTCACTCCCATGCTGGGCCCTGTCCTGGCTCCGTCGAGCCCCCACTGCCCTGTCCTGCAGATTTATACTAAAATAATTGTGTCAATCATTCGGTATGACAGGGACGCCACTTAAATGCTTCCCTGGACGCGCTTTCTTCCTTGACAGGAATTAATTTTTGTTCGCCGCACACTTTGTGGTGTTTTCCTGTGAGTTTTCTTTGTCAGTTTTCCCTGTTAATGTCTGGGATGGTTTGGTGCTGGTACGAACCTTGGCGGAGACCTCAATGTTGCCCAATGACACAGCATGATGCAGACCTGCAAATGAAACGTTGGCTTGTTTCACTTCGGCGAGAATAAAACACAGCGCACATAAAAGATGTGATTACCGTGGGAATCGGAGGAGGTCGACTCGTAGGACCCTCCAAGGACTTACCAGTGCCAGTTCCAGTCGTTGTTGTTTGTAATGATGATGCTCCTGCTGCTGCTGCTATGTTTGTGCCGCGCAAGGCAATATCCATTTTCACCCAGCAACAAAGGAAATGAAAATGGAAAATGAAAGCACACACACACGCGCGTAGGTCTAGAATAGTTCACGGATATTCCTCGGAATTCAATTTATATACATATATATATATCTTGGGAGTCTTGTTTCCTTTGTAGGCAGCTCCTTGTAGTCCCTTGCTCCGATTTCCACGTCAATTGTCTGGGCTAGGCAGCTGCTCCATCTCGGCTCCGCCAGTTATTTGTTGATTAAAAAACTTAATTACTACGATTGCGAGTGCGAGTTCGAGTTCGATGTCATTTGAATTGAGCCTTTGAGCTTTCGTCCTGCGTCCTGGCACCTGGCTCCGCTCCTCTAGACTGCGTTTGTATACTAATCTCCCTTTTTGGACTTATGCAAGGCAGTCAGCAGCAGCAGCAATCGATATTCGCGCTGGCCAAAAAACGACGGAAAAAGCCCAAAGCCAGAGCCGTTGGAAAAACGCAGTGTCCACGCTTTTTCCCCATAGCTGGCTTTCCGTTTTTTATTTCAATAATTTCAGCGTTTTGTTTTTCTCGGGGAGAGCTGTCGTCCTGGGTTAATTGTTCTTTAAAATTCCGCTGTGTTGGCTGCTTTTCGCTGGGTTTTTGCCAGGACTTGAGTGTGCGTATGCGTGTGTGTGTGTGTGTGTGCTGCGTGGCTTGAATAACCCCGACAGTTTTTCACGGATTTTTCCGGTCTACAAACCAGTCGCTCCTCACTCGCTGGCGCTGATGCTGGAACTGAAGCTGAGAAGCTGAGAAATTGAGAAACCGAGTGAGTTCGCATTTTCCCACGCACACTGAGAGAGAGAGAGGGAAAGAGAGCGTAGCGAGCGAGCAAGCGTAGTTTTTCCCCAAAATTATTTTAAGAGAGTTTCCCTGGAAGCGAGGCAAACATAAAACAGATGTTCGGCATCTGTCCTGCGGGTGTGTGTGTGTGTCTGTTTGTGTGTGGAAGCTGTGGCTGCGAAAAGCGCAACAATGAAACGCCTGGAAGTAGGCAGCAGAGCGTGCGTTCCTTGCGCATGACAGGAGGCAGCAGGCAGAGGCAGCAGGACGTATGTCAACAAGGCAGACAGTTGGCCAGGACATGCTGGGGACCCATGCAGCCACATCAAGCAGCGGGAGCAGGAGCAGCAGCATCGGTAGCAGCAGCAGCAGCAGGAACAGAAGCATCATCACGTAGCCAGCGGCTAAATTTCACTTAGAACGCGTTCGAGGCGTCCACAAAAGTTGACTTCACACGGCTTCCATGTCTGGCTTTAAGCAAAAACATGTCTAACCAAAACATGCACAGAACAAAATTGGAAATAAAATAATAATACCAAGAATATTAAAGATAAAACAAAACATAATACTATGTATATATTAAGGTTTTTCTGATGAAAATCTAGTTAAGGTCTATAATAATTGAAGGATAAGAGAAGTTTGATTATTTATTTCATTTAAATAAACTTGACAATAATCGTACTTATTCACAAAAACTTAGGTTTAAGAAAAAAAATTTAGTTTAGAAAAAAACTAAAAGCAAACAAATAAGGCTTGTATTTTTCAAAACACAGGTCACAAATAGACATATAGCTATATATATAATCTATAGCTAAAAATATAATTTTTTATTATATACCCAAAATTTTATATATTAAAATTTAAATTATTTACACCTACCTTAGTTATCTTAGTTAGAAAGAAACTTATTTATTTCAAGCCCATAAACACATAAATAAATGTTAAAAAAAAATAAAATAAAATAAGTTCAAGTCCCCTTGTTTTGTCTCCTAACAAATCCCATAGATATACTCCCCCTCTATAATATTTCACAAGACTCTAAACACAAAACCCTGATAGCCCCTCAAACAATTCCCAATGGGGCTCTATATTTTTCCTAAGTGTAACCCCTACACTTATCATCCTCGGGCTAGCTTTAATCGAAGCAACGAAGCTTTTATGCTTTTGCGGAAGAATTTAATTGGGTTTTGTGTGAGTGTGTGTTGGGAAGAGGGAAATGGGAAATGGGAAAGCGTGGCCCTGTAGTCGACCGGCATTAAGAGTAGTTAGGTTAATTTGCTTGAGATATCTGCCACACAAAATGAAAGAACAAAGCCCAGACGGAAGCCGAAGCGCTGCCATTGAAGCATTTCAACTAAATTACTCTGAAATTTCCTATGGCATACTTTCAGGGGGGCGGAACTGTGGGAATTAGGGGGCCAAGAGAGACTGCTGGTGGTCATAACAAAATTACAACAGTTACAGCATGGCCAAAACCACGAATTTTGGCCTGCTTTATGGCATTAGGACGCATATAAAACGTTTGAAGATTCATTTTGTCGGGTGAGGAAATGTCCAAGGCGGGATTTGTTATTGCGGTTCTTAAGGGCCGTGATAATCTTTAAGTTGTGGTGGAAATCAGAGTTCTGTTCATTAAAATAAGGCTGCCTCCTCAAGAGGTATTTTTATTCAGGATTGAATAATATTAAATGACTTGATTTGTTAGTAAAAATATTCAGGTATAATATAAAAAATAGAAAATATAAAAAAATATTATAATTAAATGGTAAACAGTATTTACAACCCTTAATATATATTTTATTATTTCAGAGATTCCTAATCTTTTTTGACTAAAACCTACGGATTTTAAATGGTTTCGAATACTATTAAATGATTTTATTTATTAGTAAAAATATTTAAAAACTATTTAATTTATATTTCAAATGCTTAAAAGTATCTTTAGCACCAAAAATATATTTTCTTATATATTAAATAAAACTTAACGCATCCTTTGATTAAATCACCAATACCTAATCCAACTTCATTTTGACTTCGAAACTAATTAATGCTGATCAATACCCATGATAGATGACAGCCAAGTATCAGTATATTTATCTCTCTTTTTCCTGTCCAAATAAAAGGCGTTGAAAGGCAATTTCCCCCATCATTGTCTTCTTGCCTGTTTTAAGAGCTGAGTAAATCATAACTCATATGGTGGGGCCAACTTTGCTTAGTCAACAAGTTGACACGAGAGGTTAGCCCTGGGCCCAATCTCTTACCACATCTACACTATATCCCCATAAGCCAGGCCAATCTTTAATCAGTTATGTAACCCAAAATGCCAGACCACCGAGCTGCTGCCTTTAACCATTTCCTCAATATAGACGACGATAGTTTCCGTTGCTCGGTGTTTGCTCAAAGCCCACAATTCCGACAGCCGAAATAGCAACGAAATCATCCCCAGCACGAGCCTACTATATATCCCCAAGATAAACCAACGCCATGGGTGTGTGTATCTAGTGTATATGTATGAGTTTGCGGACACTAAGGAAAAAATATATGTATATATTTTATATTTATTATTAATATAAATTTTATAAACACCTAAGAATTGTAGAGTCAATGACTGAACCCTTCAGATATTCTATAGTCATTTTTAAACACCCCTTAATCAACAGCAATATCGTTTAGCATAATGCCTAAAAATTTATTTTTTTAATTTATTTAATTCTAAATTTACTTACCCTTTTCTCAAGATTATTTCTCCTCTATATATTTTTTTATATTCTAAGCTTAAATTATAGAGTCAATAAATGCAATTCATAATTTTCCTGTAACCCTTTACATATTCTATATTAATCCTTAAGCAATGATAAAATAATTTAATAGGAAGCTTAATTTTATTAATATTAATTTTATTTCTAGATTTATTTACCCTTTTCCCTAGATTATTTCTCCCAGTGCCAGAATGTAAGCTAGCAGCAAATTGTCTTATGGCTTTTCGGCCATGGGCTCGGCTCTGTGAACGGACTGGCTGTAAAGTTTCTCGCCCTGGCTGTGCCCTGGCTACGCAAATATTCTGATTCAGCATCGGCATCAGCTTTGGCTTCTGCTTCGGCGGCTTAAATGTGCTCTCGGCCCCGATATTGAGGCAAATATCAAGCATACGCACCGTAGGCCCCGGCATAATGCATGAAAAATTGAGCATGTCATTGACGCTCTGCGGAATTGTTGTGCGCCGTGTCGTGTGTGTGTGTGTTGTGTGTTATGTATGCCGTCGTGTGTCTGCGGATTCACTCCCAGGGCGACTGTTTACAGTCTAGGCACGTTCCGTAATGGGGTAGCCCGGGGTTATGTGCACACAATATATGCAACATTAAGAGCGGTCTTGACTTTGCCTAGGATAAACTTTTTAATCGCCCCGGCTTTAGAGTGGAGCTGCCTCTTCTTTTATGGATGGGTTTCGGGGATTCGGGGATTGCGGATCCGTGTGGGAGACACAAATTGACGCTTTATGTTAATGCCATTAATTAATAAATGAAATATGACATTCACACTGTCGTTGAACCTGTTTATTAAATTTTAGCACGTAATAAATGCAAAGTTTTATTATTTATCCGGCCTCGGCTTAGCCCCGGACATTTTGCGGCTGGCCAAAAAGGGTTCCCGGCTTAAGACACAAATTGAATTGAATTGAAATGCCAGGGGGGAAAGGAAGTTAGTCTCGTTTATGGTTTCTTTATTAACATTTATCACACTAAACTACTAATGATAAAGAGTTACAAATATGAGTTTTGCCTTAGGTTGCTTTTGTTTTTTCTCTGAAAAAATTTCACGTATCTAAAGTCCCCCCAAACAGATAAAAATTGTTTTAGCTACGAGTTGTACCTTAAGTTTGTTAGTTTCAAATAGTTAATGATTTCTTTTATTTGGCACATAGATATGCTTGTTTTTGGGGTTAATATTATTTTATGCTACGTTTCTTTTTTGTTTTTCGCTGAACACAATTGGCGAAAAGAGGAAGGAGAGCGTGTGTGTCTAATTTATTTTAATGACCGTGAAAAAGGAGTGAAGAAATTTGTCTAAAGAAGAATTTTTATAGATGCCTTTAAGTATAAATATAAATATATGTAAATTGGTTTTCTTATTGCATTTATGGCAGTTGTTGGCTTTCTTCTTGAGTCCATATTATTTTTTAGATTATTTATTTGTGTGGGGCTTTTCATTGGGGAAATTCTGTATATACACAAAGGAGGAGAGAGGTTTTTGCTGCTTTTCCAATCGATGGTGAAATTTTATAAATTTGTATTTTCTTTTCATTCGTTTGCAAATTTTATATGAATTGGTTTTCCGGTTTCCATTAGAGTTTTGGGTTTTTCCTTTAACATACTGTTTTAATTTTGCCTTTTGTTTGCTCTGAAATTGGCCATTTAACTAGTTTGTTTTAAATATTCACTTTACGGTTGCTTTTTTACTCACCGATGACTTTTCCTGTATTATTTTCTTGTTTATTTTTGCAAATATTTTATTTATTCTGTTTATTTTGCCACCTGGCCCGTGCTTTTTATTAAATCTTCTTTAGTTTTGGTATGGGTTTTGTTATTTAGCTGATTATGCAGCTGAGTCTGTTTCGGAATTCGCACACGATTTCTGCTTGCTCTCTTTGTTATGAATTCCTAATGATTTACAAATTGGCTCTCTTTTTTGTTATTTTTAGTGTGTATTTTTTTTATTAGTATTTCATTCGGGGATTACACATTCAATGCTGACCACTTCCCCTGCGATAATTGAGCTGCCAGCATCAATTAATTGTGGGGCTATCATATCGGTAATCATTATTATTTCATATGCTTCATTTCGATTGAAAAATAAGGCTCTCGCTCGCGCCCTCGTGTGCCGGGCAAAAGTAATTTCCATTCTCCGTTAAACGCCTCTTAATTATGCAATATATAATTGTTATTGAAAAATAAAGTACTGCGCCGACAGGACTATCAGCGATGGCCCCAGCTACAGCTCAACGTATTCAGCCTTGCCCTCGGGGACGAGTCCTATATTGGATCGACTTCATCTGCATATATATATATACACACATCTGCGTCTTTCGGTAATCGGTAATCGGTATTCGGTAATCGGTATTCGGTATTCGGTGGTTAAAGTGTATGCACGTTCTCGTATATAAAATGGACCATTTAAGAAGTTTTTCTGCCCTCGATTGAATTTTTATCTCATAAATATTTATGTATTGGCCATCATTTGAATACTCAGTTGTTGAGACAAAGATAAAGCTTTTGCGTCTGTCTGCTATCCCTATAATATATATTACCATATATATAATGCTAATGAGTAAAAATTTGATCCTCGTAATGGGGATTTCTGTGTGAAAAATTCATCGAGTTTCGTTTCGTTTCTTTGTTGTTGTGGGATTTCAGTTACACTTTCGTTTTAAGTTTACATTTCTAAGTAGAGCTACGACAAAGAGGACTAGAAGAGATCTGACAAATTCTGCATGCGATTCACGTAGTCGTGTGTGTGTGTGTCTGGGGGTGAGTGTGTGTGCGGGTGTGCGTGTGTGGGTGGGACCATAATGCCAAAATATAAGTTTTATAGGACCCAATTGTTGCGTGGGGGCTTCGATTTTCTTTGTTCTGTTTGCCTTTCCCCTCAGGGTATGCACTTGGAGAAAAATATGCCGGAAATGTAGCAGTAATAAATTGAGAAAATATATTTGAGAGAGTGAGTTTAATCGCTTTTTTCTTTCTACATTTTTGTTTTTTAAAAAAAACAAATGGCTTTAAATATTCAAGGAAGAATTTTTTGTGTGAACTTTTAACTTTTGAGTTAAAAAACCAAAACTTACATACTTGTGAGGATTTCCTATTCTCTGAATTTAATTTTAAATATTTTTAACTTTTGCTTACAAAAAACAAACTGGCAAATACAAAAACTACGCTTAAACAAAATTAAAAAAACAAAATATACACAATCTGGTGTGAACTCACTTCGATTTTCAAACTTTAAGGATGCCTTTTGCTGTCTAGAATTTTTTTTAGAGTTGTTTTCAAAATCAAATAAACAAATAAATAATCAAATAAAAAGACATTTTCAAAAATCCTTTCATCCAAAATTTTGCTAGATTTCAGCTAGACTTTTCCCCAAGTGCCCCATTCTTTTCCGCAGGATTTTCCTTACACGGACGTGGTGATTTGCTCTACGAACTGCACGGCTGTGGGTCGGCACAGCGATTGTGAGCGCTTCAGTCGGCATTGAGGATTGTTTCGCAGTGCCGAACAGGAGGCACCAGGAGCGGCTCCGGCACCCGTACTCGTTCCCGAGCCCGCCCCCTGGCTGTGGCGATGCGGTGTCCTTTGCAGGGAGGCGTAGGCATGCGGCACGTAGATGAACTCCCGCGTGGGTCCCGTGTGTCCGCCCCCTCCCGGGCCGTGCCGGCAGTTACACTGCTGCGACATGGTGGACAATCCCTCCGGAACACTGCGACTGCGGGCGGAGCTGGCGGCGGGGAGTCCGTAGCCGGTGGAGTGGGAATGTTGCTGGCCATTCGGACTGCTGCAGGTGCATATCAATGGCTGTCTGTCCGGCTGATGCTGCTGGTGGGGGCTCCTGCAATGGCAAGTCAATTTTCCAAGGTTTAGGCGGCGGAAAAGTGTCATCGGTGGCGAAATGCTGGGAAAAACTGGCAGAATGCTAAAATGCCAAAGTGGCAAAGTGGCAAAATGGCAAAATTGCGGCCTGCATGAACAACGAAGGCCAGAAGATGGCGGCGGAGGCCATCGCTAAATTGATTGTCTTTCTTCTGGGGCTTCTTGGCTGATTTCCGCCGATTGTTTTGCTTGGCGGGAAATCCTGTAATTGGTTTTTGATTTGACTACACTTATAGCTGACCTATAATCGAAAAACTACTGGGAAGGGATTTTTTATCGAGCCGAAAAGTTTGATATGATATATCGAAAATAATATCGAGTATATATCAAATCGAAAATAATAAATCTAAAGGTAAAATATGAAATATTGAATATGGAAATATGGAATTCAACGTTAAAATACCGATATTATCGAAAAAGATTGCAATATCAGACCGATAATAATTTAAAGTTTTATGTATTACAGTTTTAGACATTGAAATATAAATATTATAGTTTATTTTTTTATCCTTTTCTTATTAACTTCCAAGAAGGAAAGTTTTGTCTTCTTGGGCACAGTTCTTATATATCTAAGAGTGTATCTATTTATCGCTTATATATCGCAAAGGTAAATATGAATTTATAAGCGGCTTTAGCTTTAATCAAATAATGAATTTATTCATAAATTGTATAAATTAATTTCCTTTGTCTCTGTTCTTTAAAAGTGTTAATTTCTGATAATTGCCTGCTTAATGAAAATTGTCACTGCGATGGCCACACGCTTGATAAGATTTAAAACGAAATTAATGGTAAATAAATCAACACCCCAGCAGCATAAACCCCTGCCAAATACCTATTGAAAATATATTGTTGCTATCATTTTAACATTTCTCCCTTTGTAATCCCTTTGATTTTTGCTTCCCCCCTTTTAGCTCGCTGTAAGCTGTCTCTTTCGAGATTGAACTCTACTCGCCGGAACATTTCAAAGCTGAACTTTGATTTGCCATTCAATTACATTCGAAAAGGGAGAGCAAAGGTTCACTGAGCATTCACCGGGGAGTGTACTCACTTGTTGCTCTTGTGACAGCCCAGCTCGTAGGTGCTGTGCCAGCTGCAGTACATCTGCCCGTCGCAGCAGTTGCTGTGCTGCTGGATGAAGGACAGGCTCCGCTGTAGCCGCTTGCCCATTCTGGCGCCAATGCTACCCTGTCCCAGCTGGTAGGCTTCGCGGACCTGCAGAGAGGGAAAAATAAAGGTAATTGGGATTATTTGGGGGATTTTTTAAGAGATTAGCTAATTCTTTGTATTTTTTGCTGTATTTTTTTCAGAGTTTATTTAATGTCTAGAGCTTTAAAAAGACAGAACACTCAAGCGAACCCAAGAGCAAACACTTTTTAATTAATTTTATTGACTTTCAAAGTGCCCTGGCTCAACAGAGCGCAATAAGAACCGCTCAACTGCGAATCCTCAATCAAGGAAAACAAGATAAATTGTGAAAAAGGAAAATGCCTTACCTGGAACAATTTGAAAAGCAAACTAGTATTAGTTACCTGATCGAGATTGTGACAGGCCAACTGCTGGAGGTGGGAATGTTGCTGCTGCTGCTGTTGATGTTGCTGCTGCTGCTGCATCATGTGGCGCTGGCAATAGCTAGTCTGCTGGAGATAGGGCTCCATTTGATTGAGACTAATGCAGCTGCGACTGAGGAGATCTGGTGCCGGATACTCCCCATAGCCATAGTCCAGCGGTAGATGCGTGCGATGCTGCCGGGCAGAGGAGTGGCGCACCAGCAAGGGAGTTGGTAGATGACCGTTCCGGTGTGGGTAATGATGGTGCGCCTGATCCTGGTGCTGCTGCTGCTGCTGATGCTGCTGTTGCGGTTCACTTATGAAGAAGATAATGATGCCCGAAATGGCTGCTGCCGCCGAGCATATATAATAGCCCGCCCGGCCATATTTGAGCGAGTAATCGTTCAGAAACGAGGTGAGTGGAACGCTTATCAGCACAGGAACTGATTCGACACCCCGAATGAAACCTTCGCAAAAAAAAATGTAGGCAGGAAATGAAGTCAGAGAAAATCAATATGCTCAACGGGAAAACTCACCCCAGGCCTTGGAAAAGTGTTTCAGCTTGATGCGCTCTAGTGCCAGAATTTTCAATGAATATTGAAACCCGCCCAGTCCAATGCCATACAGCCAGCTCAGTATGCACAGGCCCGTGTAGCCCATGACAAAGGATAGAAAGAGGATAGCCAAGGCCACAATTGATATGAAGATCTAGGAAATTATACGAGAGATGTTATTTTTATTGTTAAGATGTTTGTTTTTAACTATTTATTTACCTGAGTGACTATTTTCGTATTGATCACAAAGTGCCTAATCACAAAGCAGCGCCGCAGCAAGGCACCAGCTATGACCACACCCAAGGCCATGGAAATGCCCAGGAATGTTTGCAGGAGCACCAGTTCTTGGACATCGGAGCCCTGCTCGGCGGCATTGAGAGCCTATATTTAAAGAGATTTTAAAGGAATTTATATTTTTAGGCTAGAAAAATCTATAGAAATTATTAAGCTAAAAATTAATTGCAAGCTCTGATTGCTTATTAAAATATTGAAAAAATATTAATAAAGACCCAGCATTCTTCTAGTTAAATATTCCCCAATATATGCCTTAATCAAAATCTCATTTTTCTACTATAAATATGCCTTTAAAAATCCTTAAAACCTTCCATAATTCAAGCCCCAAACAATGATTAAGATAAATTAATATGGCTAAAAGCACTTACCATTAGGAACATGGGCGTATAGATGCCGAAGGAGGCCACGCTGGAGGTCATGAGTAAGATTTTAACAGTCACCGACTTCAGTGATGATATGTCCAAAAATAAATATCTCGGCGAGCTGCTCTCCACATCCTGGCTGAGAATCGGCTTCTTCTCGCGCATCTAAAGAGCAAGTTGGGTGCCCGAAATTTTAGCCAAAGAAAAACTTTATGTAATTTCCTGTAAAATTCACCTTCTTGCGCTGATTTTTCAGATGCTGAATGGCCCGGCGCTGGGGATGGTACAGGGAGGCGGGCCGGTACATTAGGCCCATGAAGAAGCTGAGTGCCGTCAGCGCAGCGACGATCTGGAGGCCCAGGCGCCAGCCGGCCTTGCCCACGCCCTCCTTCAGGATGACGGAGAACAAAGCGATGCCAACACCCTCGCCGGACATGGCCACCATTTCGACGAATTGACGGCGCCGCTTAAAGTAATTGCCCAGCATCACGGTGGATGCCTCCCGCACCATGGCGACCCCAACACCAAAGACGATGCCTGCGGGTGAGTTTTTTTATATTTTTATATTTTTTAGTACGTACATTGAGGGAAAGCGCAGGAATTTTATTTTCCAGTAATTAAATTTATGATTTCTTCCCTCGCTCTGAGACGGTATTTGGGCATCCATTTAATTAGTGTTGTATTCTTTATAATTTACATTTTTTTTAGCCTGGAAATTTTCATTTATTTCTGGACAATTTCGAATTGGTAAAAAACAAGCTCTTGTATATAGTATTTTAATTGTTTTATTTTTTTTAATTGAAATATTTTTAGAGAGCAAAAAGCAGAAAGGGAAATATCCAGATTTATATTTAAGAAAATCAACGAATTGTAAATCGTTACAAAATAATTGTTTAAAATATTTCATAAAGAATTTAATGCTGTATTCCCAATTTTTTTTCAACTACCATTAATATACCGACATATTTCTCAGTGTTTTTTTTGCTTGCAAATGATAAGCAACTTCCGGCAACGCGCCGCGTTCTGCCATCTGTCAGGTTATTTATTTATATATATATATACAGCCGTGTATATACGTACCGTAGCTGAAAACAACCTGGCCAAACTCGGTGGCAAATGAGGTGAACAGAATGCCCAAAGGCATCACCAATCCCCCGACGATGGACAGGAGGCGGATGGAGCGCTTGCGACACAGCGACACCACAAACGATGTGGCCACCATGGAGACTGACCAGCTCAAGGCGCCCAGCAGTTCTGCAAAACGAATGAAAGTTAAGCTCTCTTAGAGTGATAATATTTTAAAGTCAACTTGACGAAGGTCACGCGGCACGAGGTGTCTTGTATGGGTATTAACACATTTTCAGGGGGGTGCTTCCTGGGTGGTAATATTTTAAAATGTTTCATTTTCCCCAAAATTGACAGCCAGGAATTTGAGAGCTTCACTTAAACGGTCTTTATGAGGATTTAACAGTGTGTTTAAGGCACACAGGTTGCCACCTTAAGGGATCAATCACTTCACTTAAGTTATAAAAACTTTACAGTTTTTCAATTGATTTTTTAAAAATATAAAAAATCAGTTTATATTAAACTAGCTAGGATAATAATAACAAAAATAATTAAAATAATAATGACACCAATGCGTATACGTAATATTTTGGCCCTCTGCTATAAATTGTACATTGCGGTACAATATCATCAATTGCTCGATTCCAGTATCCCGCAATTATCATGACAGGATAAATACAATAGTAAATAGTGAATGAATAATTAAAATACTAATTTTACCAGTGCGTATATGTAATATTTTGACCATCTGCTATAACTGGTTAACAAAAAAATTTAAAAAAAAAATCGTTATAGTATAATTCTGGGGCCATAAGATCCCTAGTAAGCCAGTGATTGCCAAATGTCTTGTTGTTAAAATGTGGTTGTTGTACAACATTTTTGATGTTGTCGTAGGCAAAACCGAGGCTTTAAATTTGACATTTTCAGTACAATTTCATCAGTTGCTGGATTTCAATGTCCCACAATTAACATGACAACATATTTTACACCTGTTTTTATTTGTGAAGTATTAAAAACTTATGTGATTTATTATTACAATATTTAAACCTGTATTTACAGTTCACCTTTGTGTAATTTATACTCCTGTAAAACTACATTATTAATGTTTCAAATTTATGTATACTTTGCACCACAAAAATACCAAATAATTACATTTATGAAAAATATGCAAAACACCAGGAATCCACATAAAATTGTACAAACAATATTAACACTTTGCCATTTATGGTTAACTTCAACACAAACACACACCATTTTTGACACTTTTCCCCCCTGAAAATGATGTCAAGTGCAGATGCGAAAATTTATGCAAAAGTCCACACCTACAAACAAAATGGGGGATTATTTAAAATATTTGCATTTGCCAGCAAACATTTTGATTACTCGAGAGAGATAAAAGCCGTAGGAAACAAGAAAAGGCCCCAGGACTATGATTCCGATTAGGGATACCCTCAGCCCCTCTCCCTGTGACTTACCTACGCCACTGGTATTATGCAAATACTGGACGGCATAGAACAACAAAAGGCCATAGCTCAGCTGCAATCCGGTGGTCAGGATGTGGACCAGAAAGGACACACCGCAAATGATCCAGCCCCAGCCGCCGTCGGGATAAAAGTACTGCAAGTACAAAGGACGTAGGCAATTACAGTTTGACAGGCACACTAAAAATACAAGGGGGTGGTGGAGAAGAGGGCAGGTGGCTACATTTCTCACCTGTCTAATGCGTGTCGTGTCCACTCCAGTGCGTCGCAAGGCCGGTATATTCCGATGCAGCAGATGGAACTCCCGATCGGGCAGTCCGGGAAACGCCGAGTCCTCCTCGTCCGTTATGTGGCTGGGGTGGGCAATGGTGTGCGGGGGGTTCTGGTGGGGCTCGTAGCCTAAAAACAATTGCGAGCTGATTAAATGATGGACCCAATTGCCTGCCTGGCTGCCTTCCTGGCTGCCTGCCTGGCTCATCACGTTACACAAAAACAAATAGGCTTGTGATTTTTATTAGTCAATTAGTATTTGGCTTGGAATTTCATGAAAACTCATTCTGGGAAATTTATTTCCTATAAAGTGGGGAAATTCTTATTCTGGAAAGTGTATTTCCTATTTAAAGGCGTGTTTAGAATATAAAATATTTGATTTCCACAACGTAAAGACTTTAGTAAACCTCTTTAAGAATTTCTGTTTGTGAAAACTCTTTCTGTATTTCCCATAAAGTAGGGAAAATCTCATTCTGGAAAATGTATTTTCTATTTAGTAGCGTGTTTAAAATAGAATATATTCTGTTTCAACCACTTAAAGACTCTCTGTAAACCTCTTTAAAAATTCCTCTTGGCAAAGTATCTCCTTCTATCACATTTTCCAAAAATATTTTCCTGCAAATTGAACAAATAAATTCGCCACTAAAGAAGGCTCCTTATGCACCCGCTTTTTTTTTCAATTAGACCTTAATTTATGGCTGCTTCCTTTTAAGTTTCTGCGCTTTCCGGAGAGTGTATGTACTTACCAAAATAGCAGCCGCCGTTGGCCACCAGAGGCTTGCTCCTTTGTTGGAGGTGCTGCTGCTGCTGCTGTTGCTGCTGCGGCTGATGGTACCAATTATCGCAGAGGCAATACTGCGGGGCATACTGATGGGTGGGATGGTGCTGGTGCTGGTGCTGGAGCGGCTGGTGGTGCTGGGGGTGGATGTGACTCTGGTGGGCGGTGGTCACGGGATTGTACATGTAACAGCAGCCATTCAAATTGGGATTGGCGTAGCGGGGCGGCGGCGGAACGGGCATAACGCCGGAACCACCGCCCAGGACTGCGTGTCGACTGCAGTGGGGCATCGGTTGTGACTGCTGCTCAATGGTGGGCAATGTGGCGTAGCTGCCAAAATTGTCACAATGCCGCTTGCTGGGAAATCTGGGCAGGGCGGGTGGCGGTGGTGGTGTGCCACCGGCTCCCCCTCCTCCGCTGTGACAGGGCTGCATTTTCGCTTGGACCGTGGAGAGCCGTGGACAGGAGACCCACCAGGCCAGTGGCTGGTTATTGAAGCGACACTCGTGGCACAAATATCGCTGCGTTTCAGCCGCAGCCTGGCCTTGCGTTGTCTCCTGCAGATCCTGCGGATCCTGCTGCTGCTGTCCCGGCTGGCTTTGGTCCTGCTGGTCAGGATCCCGCTGCTGCTGCTGTTTGGAGGAGGCTTTGGGATGCTCACAGCTCAGATTGTATCTTCGTCACAGCGCACATTTGTTGCACAGCACGGGACTTCGCTGCTTGGGCCTCACCAGACTCGAGTATTGTCGCTCCTCCACCTCTGGGTGCCGGATCAGGCGCTGGAGGCAGGCAGCTGGGGGATGGGCAGCAGCAGCAGCAGCAGAGACTCCTCCACTGGTGCTGGGGGGCAGTAACTGGGGACAACTGCCGTAGAGCGCCGATGAGGTATTCGAGAGGCGGCGGTAGTAGGGGGTCCGGTGATGATGCTCCTCCGATGATCCGTTATCGACATCGCCGCCGGCCGACGATCCCCACTTGAGGGGCTGGCTTCTGCCCGGGATCAGGCAGGAGATGAGGCTCCGGTTGTCTCTACTATCACTGCAGTTGCAATCACATGTGCACTGGATGACCATTGTACTCCGACCAAAAAAGCTAGCCACCGATGCTTCTCCTCAGTATTTTGGGTGTGTGGTGAGTGTGTGTGGTGTGTGTGTGGGTGGGTGGTGTGTCCCGGAGTGTTGTCAACTTCAATGCCCGCTGCTGCTGCTGCTGTACATTATTTTCGAGTCTGAGGTCTCGGTTTCGGTTTTAGGTTTATGGTTTCCGTTTCTGGTTTTCGCTCAACACGCTCCCCGGGATTTCTAGGCAGCTGCCGCCGCCAATGTCCGACTGCATCCATTCGGGGCCATCTCGAACATATTCTGGCGAAGCGCTAAATCGTGTTTCCACACTGAAAAAAATTTATAGAATTTTTTAATATCAGATATAGATCATTTAAATTGTTCTTATTTTTTTAATAAACATATTATATATTTTATTTTATTTGAGCCATAGTTTTTGGTCTAGTCATTAGGAAGTATAATTAGTCTGTCCGTCTGTTCGTTAGTCTATGTTTCGTATTAATTATAAAAAATAATTAGCAAGAAAGGAAAAAGGGCCAAATAGCAAGAAGAAAGGAGCCAAGGTTTGAAATGTACCATTACAAAGCCAAAACGGCATTAATTTCATTTCTAGAAGTTTAAAAATTTAATATTTACTCAATTATTTAATTAATTTAATTTATTTTATTAGATTTTTTAATGGCAAATCAAAGATTACGAAACTCATAACTAAGTCAAAAATGCATTAAATTTAATTCGGAAAAGGCTTCTTCACTTCGTGGCAAGCTTCTCCCAAAAATAATATAATACCTTGCCATGCTATAATAATAAAATTTAAAATAAAAACAATCCTATTGAATCCCCAGAATTTCCCTCAGTGTAGCCAAAAACCGGAACATGGCGAACACTGGGAAAATCGAGAAAATAGAGATAGATGCATAGAGAGAGGGAGTGAGATGTGCGGCAGCGAAAACCGGCGGGAGTCAATAAATAAATCAAATCAAAATCAATTTGTTTACTCTACACCCGGCAAACACACACACACACACACAGGCACAGAACAAGAAGCATATGCAATGCATAATTCAATTTGTTGTTCAATTGCGTGTATTTCAATTGCCTGCCAGCTAAGTTAGTCAAGTGGGCGGGGGGCGGAGCACATGGCACTCGGATGGGGCGAAACTTTGCGGTCACTGTGGCAGAAGAATTAGGACAAATTTGCTAGCCAACTGCGACTGGCACAGGCACTCGGCTCTCCACATAAATGTAAATACATATATGCACTATATATAACACATTTATGAACCATATTATTTTATTTGCGCTCTCTCTAAATTATTTAATGTCAGCCTCGAAATGGAAATGAACTGAAAATTGCCCAAGGAATGTGTGTGTCCTATTCTAGTGCTCGTTGAATATTTGTCACAGGAATTTCCCCAGCTGAACGTGTTCGAAATTGGCTTCTGAAACACAGAAAAGCATAAAAAAATATAGCAAATGGAATGTTGGTAAAAGCTGACTGGGTTGTAAAATATTTAAAGCATTTCACAGCCTCAAAACACACAGTTTAAGTGTACGAGAAGGTTAATGGGGGCATAAACATCGATATTATAGTCTTAGGTCAGTGTAGGACCCTTGTCAATGTCAGTCAGCCAGCGAAATTAATGTCATAAAAAAAGGTTTTAAATCTTTAAAATGTAACAATATTTTAAACATATTTTTAAAGGATTTTAAATGTATTTTTATATTCTATTCTTTTAATATTTTATTTATACTTTTTTCCTTTGATTTTCTGAGCTAATTAAGCTGCAAAAAGTGGTGAGAGAGAAAGATTGAAAGGACCTTTATCAAAATCTGTCAAAAATCCTTTCTTAACGAAGGTTAATTATCAAGAAAAGTTTTGCGTTATTTTCCTTGTCTCCGAGTTAATTGCCAAAAAGCTTATACATGTTTTCTTATGCCAAAATTTCTGTATCTGAAGGCTTTATTAGGAGAAGTGTTCCCAGGATTCATGATCTCAACAAATCAATGTTTTTTGGGAGTCTGGAAAATCTGTGTAATTCTCTCAAGGGCTTCGTGCAATGAAACATCAAGTACACAGCCTAGGGATGGGAGAAAACATAAACAATAACAAAATTAATTGTTAACAGTGTTTCAAAATTACGATATTTTAATTATAAATGCGAAATTTTGTTCGATATTTAAATTTTTATTATATTTAACTTTACAAGAGAAACATTTTTTTATTCGATTTTTTCCCGATATATTTTCCTCTCGATACATCCCTCACACAGCCTCACGACTGCCACTTCCTTCGATTTCGCCCCGAAAAACTTGATTGATTTATGTCTTTATCGTTTGACTATTTCTCCATTAAGCACAGGCAGGCAGCGATGGTATCATTTAGATTAGTCCAATGTCCCATTCAGGGGCTATAAAAATGATAAATGATCGGTGTGGGGAAAACCAGGGGAGCAAACAAACCGTGGGAGTGGAAAAACAAAGGCACCGAAAGGGAAACTTGCATCATTTTGCATCGGGAAAAGTTTACCCCAGTAGCACAAGGAGCAGGGGGAGCAGGAGTAGGAGCATGTGGAAGGTGCCAAGTAGCATGGTGCTGCAATATGGCCCAGTTATCCAGTTTTATGGCCGGCACACATACACACAGCGATTTAGCCAAAGAGAATTTCGCCTCACAATGCACAGAGGCGCATTTAAATTGATTGTAAGCAAGGAGCAAGGAGCAGGAGAGGAAGCTGAAGCAACACAACCGGAAGCAGCATCCAGAAAAGGAAGCCGCCGAGAAACGTTCAAGGAAAAGGAGGAACATCAATCAAAAAAGCACCCGCTTACTGCAATGGAACTTCGGGAGCGAGGATGTGCATTTCCTTGGAAATGACGATGCCGACGCCGCTGCTACTATTACCTGTGGAAACATAAAATTTAACAACATTGTAGCAAAGAGCAAACAAGCTATACATAACGATATCCCATGTTATTCGCTCTTACGCTTCATGGTTACACGGCTAAAAATAAGTGGAAACCTTTTGTAGAGTCATAACCATAAAAAAAGAACACTTGACATTATTTTTCTCGGGGTTTTGTATAATTAAAATATTAATTTAATATTAATGAATTCATAAATAAGGGAAACAAATGTTTAAATAATAATATTTATATTTCAAATGTTTAATATCTGCCTAAAAATATTCCTAGAGAACTGGCCATTACGTTTGAGTTGATAAATTAATTTAATTTAATTTTTGTTTCTAAAGAAACTCCCTTTCGTGTGAATTGCTACATTTCTATATTAAATATCCTTTTCTTATATTTAAATAAAAATAATTTAATAATAATGTTTTTTGATGTTTAAAGTTTCCCATTTTTTAAGTTATTGACAGGTTTCTTTGCTTTTGTAAAAATCCAAGACAAGGAAATATTTTCTTCTGTATATTTTCCCATTTTTCTTCTTGTGCGGGCGGACTTTTCACTGCGCTATCCTTTGTTGCCCGGCGCGTTGCAATAAAAATCCTTAAATATGCTTGTGGCACATGGACACAAACATGACTGTCAGCAGTTTTATGTTCTTTAAAATGCAATATTAAAATGTGAACGATTTCAATATGGACCCACTCACCTCACGCCCCCTAGAGACCACCTTGCCACCCTGCCACCCTCCAACCACCTCCTCCACTGGCGAAGTGTTGACTTAACTGGTCATTGACTTTACCAACTTTTATGCTGCAGTCAAAAAATTATGCAGTCCGTTTCGGAACTGTATGACGACGCACACAGGCTGACAGCGGATTAACTTTTAATATAGTTGGAGTGGTTAGCACTCCAGACAGTTGTCAGAATAAATATGAAAGCGTTTTGTTTGCCTTCCCTAAGCTGATTGATGGAAATAAATTCAATTTATTTCACCTTTAAGCGAGAGATTTCTTTGTAGATAAAAGCGGGGACAATAAATTATTGCAAGGGAAAGCCATTAATTAAAGTCATATGTAGTGAGCTTCAAAAAACAAATAAATCAAAGATAAGGAAACAAACTTATATGGAAATTGTGTGCAATTAGAAAATATCTGTCATAAACTACATTGAATGAAATTGTTAATTATTTTTGTGCAGTATTAAAGGACTGTTAAAATTGATCTAAAAAATTAGACAGTTTATTTAGAAATGTTTTTTGTTTTAATCATAATATTTTTAAATTTCCCCCAGTGGTTAAACTATAAATATATTTTCTAGTAAATTTAAGCCAATATAATTTTTCTATAAAATATTTATACAACCAGAAATTCTCCTAAATGAAGCCCTTCAAATTCTATAATTCCTTAATAAAATTAATGTAATTTCCAGACCACCTTACACCACAGAAACGGACTGTGGAAACCCTGTCCCTGTGTGTCTGCTTCTGCGTGCGGTTGTGTCAAAAAAAGGGCAACTTTTGTTTACTGGGGGGCGTGGGCGTGGCACGGCGTGGCGAGGTGAGATTTAACTGGATGCCGGGTCAGTCTCGGGTCGGGTTTACTTTGCTGATTAAACATATGCGCCATCATCAGCGAGCCGCAGCAAAAACGAAGCACATAAAATTTATTTAAACTTCGTTGGGAGCCCTTGCCCGTTGGCAGATAATGGGTATCATATTGCCCCTGGGTTTCGCATTTTAGTTTCCATTTTCCCGCAGTTTTTTTGTTTTTTCTGCACTTTGCATTGTAATAAACACACGACGACGACATCGGCACCCTCAAAGTCGAGGCGAGATAATAAAACGAAGGCAACGCTGTCGCGTTCCAATTACACTTTTCTTCTCCGGGCAAAAAACAGCAGGAGTCGAGAGCTTATGCGGTTGTTAAAGTTAAATATTTTAAATAAAACAGTTTCCAACTGGGATTAACAGGAGCAGCCATAAACCAAACCATATTATGTGTAAAGTTCCTTTGTGAATGGCTAAAAAGTATGCTTTAAGGTTGCAGGTGGACTTTAAGCTTGACAATTTATAAAGGGAACTATGAAATGTGATTAAAGTAAAATAATTGGGATGTTTAAAATATTTATACTAATTTTTGATTCTCTGTAGAAGAATTATAAATCATTTCTTACTGAAAATGGCTAACAAATTCCTTGGACACTTGTCTAATAATACATTTTAGCCTCCTGATATTGTCCTTTCGGATGACATGTGTTTCCCATCTCAAGAAATCCAGAAAACAGCTATGAAAAGTAACTTTATACTTGACCACTCGCATTTCCGCTCGAACAACTCAAACTTTTGCAGCAAGGACTTTGCCTACAAGGACTCAAGTCGCTCGCCTACAATTCGAACAACTTTCTGGGGCTGTATCGAAATTGTTTGCCGGAACACGCCCTGACCTGAGACTCTCCTCCAGCTTCCCTTCTGGCCAAATATGTGTTTGCATTCACAACTTGTATTTGTGCCAGAAAAAGGGTACGAATTTGGATGTCTTTTTGTGCTGGCTCTTCTTTGGGATGTACACAAGTGCCTCGCCTTTGTGTGTGAAGATATTTTTTGGCTTTTCCCCAGGGCTAAATAATTTGCAATGCAGCCAAAGGGATATATTAATACTTTTTCATTTAGTTTGCAGACTTACTTGGGATATGGCACACGAAAAAAAGAAGCACATAAATAAAAGGGAAAACTTTTCAACTTGACCATTTTCCGGGGTCTGTGGAAGTTTGCGCA
This sequence comes from Drosophila ogumai, assembly GCA_018904815.1. Classification (NCBI taxonomy): domain Eukaryota; kingdom Metazoa; phylum Arthropoda; class Insecta; order Diptera; family Drosophilidae; genus Drosophila; species Drosophila ogumai. The sequence goes on along the minus strand of JAEIIJ010012787.1, from coordinate 3,745 downwards.
TATTTTATGGGCAGAAAAAACTCCGCAGTGCCGACTAATGGATTTATGTTTTTAGCCAAATTACGAATTGAACCGAACACGGCATTAAAATGTGTCCCCAATAAGCCAATTTTAAAGGGTGCCGCCTCGTAAATAATAGGGTTAGGAGGGAGTTTAGCCGGGGCTCGGGCCCATCGAGCCGTGAACCCAACTCAAAAATCCTATCACAAGCGTAATTAGGTTTTAGCCGCCAGCATCAGCGTCAGCGTCAGCCATTAGACATTAAAATTAATATTATTTTCGATATACATTTTTAATGCTAACCTTGCTGAGACCTCGAAAATTAACCACAGCACCGCAGAAAAATCCGGAATCCAACCGGAAATTGTAGAGAGCGGCGGCTGTGATTTTGTCTTGTGGCGGCGGGCGTGAGCCGCATCCTAAAGGAAAAGTTAAGCCCTTCTTAGCTGAAAAAACGACACTTCCGTACGGGGAAAACGATGAACGGGGAGCGGAAGTCAAGCATCGTCTCATCTCGTTCCGGGCGAGGCCTAAAAACAATGAAAATTACAAGGCGGCCGGCGGCCGGAGAGAAATTCGCAACAAATTTCCTGTGTCGTGCGCCTTGCTTTATCAACATCAGTTCCAAAGCTAAGGAGACACCGAAAAAAAATCTGTAAACTAAATTAAATTCAAAATGAATTTAATTAGAAAAACTACAATGAACTTAATTGTTAAGCGGTTTTAACTGGCAAGAATTTTTTGTAATAATTTAGCCTTAGTTTCAAAAACACTTTTATAGTAATTTATTTAATTTTTAAGACAAATAAATTGCCTTTTATTTTATATTCCTAATATTTGCTTTTGTTTTCTTTAATATACGTTACAAAATTAAGTCGAAAAAGCTTTAAAATTTTGATTTTTGTTTAAAATTTACGAGCAATTTTGATGGCCACTTTTCGGTGACAATTTTTACTGTGCAAACCTCTAAGCCTGTGACCCACATAAACAATTTTATTATTGGCTTCTGGGCTGGCTTTGCCACAACCAACACAAAAAAAGGACGAGCCAAGCAAATAAAAAGAAGACTCAGGCGGGGGGAGGGAAGGAGGTCTTGGCCCAGATGCCTGTGTGTGTGTTTGTGTTAGACCGGAGAATCGAATTAGCATGCGAAATCTTTTGTTTGACTAACAATGTGTCAACGTGTGTGACGAGCAGCGAGCGTTAGTCTCTGTCAGCTCATCGATGCCGGAGCTGGGATGAAGCTGGATCCCAGCCATTAGGGCCTCCTGGGGGCACAGTGACAGTCGCACAATTGGGAATGCCACTGCCACCCCGTAACCTCATCAATCTTGAGGATCGAATTTTAGCTAAAAATTACACAAATTGGTTTTTGGCCTCCGCTAAAAAAATACTATGTTATGGAGGTGTGTGAAAATCCATTAAGCACTTGGGGCTTTTACAAATTATGAATGGCTCTCGGGGCGCTTTGAATGGCTGAATTTTGTGGTTATGTATATTATTCGTTTTTCCGGCATTGTGCACATGTCCTGACATCCTTTTAGCCGACTTTCCATAGCTGTTTGCCATCCATCGTTGGCCTGCTTAATTAATGCTCGTTTGCACTCTGTGTGTTCGATGTGTGTGTGTGTGTGTGTGTATGTCCCCTCCAATCTTTGTTGACCTTTTGTCGAATGCAGGCCGGCTGGCTGGCTGATGACTGGCTGGCTAGGCCAAGTATAGACTCAAACAGTTTGTGCTAAATTAGCAAATGACACAGTCAACATGGCCAACTTAGAGCTATGCCAGAAAAGCGGAGCAAACGGGATGAAAGGCCTGCTAACCCACAAAATGTCGGTACGTACGTACGTGCAGTGTCCCACTCGGGAGGTGCTTCCCCGCCTTGCCCCCTTCTTTCACCCCTCCCGACGTCGTCTTTTAGTGCTGACACAAAACATAATGCCGGCGGGCAATGCTCTTTTGAGCACGCTGCCATGGCGCCCCACGGGGGGCGGGCAAACGGGATGCGGCGGTGGCTGCTGCCGCTGACAAGGCACAGTGGTAACCACTTATTGGAATTTAATACTGTCAAGAAATTGGGGTTATTATAAAAACCTACCTAAAAAGAGAGAGAGAGAGAGTATTTGCACAAAAAATTTAACGTTCTAAAATCGTCTTAAACTTCTTCCTTAATTTTGAAACTATAGAAACATAAATATTCTTATGTCACAACTAGTTTTAGAATCTTTCTGTTTTTTAGAAAAATTCAGAATAATCTGAAATGGTTATGGTAACCCACGACAGTCTAATTCAATTGCCAAACTTGTCCCATTTTTGGTGAAGCTTCTGCTATTCTGTATTTTTGTTAATATTCCAAATCGAATCACCGAACTTTGTTAGCTTCCAGATGACTTCATTTCCCCCAGAAACCCAGAACCCCAGTATCCTAGGATCCTTTGGCCACTGTCTGCCGCTAGTTGGGTGTCTAGCACAAGTGCCTCAAATGCGCATAACAATGATGATTATATACAAACGTACGAGTATACATATATACAGAGACACAGAGAGCTCCTTCGGCTTTGTGTAGGTGATGGGCTCATCAAAATTGTGACAAAAAAAATACAGAGAAGAAAATAAAAGAAAACCAAACAAACAGACAGTCAAACAAACGGGCTAAACAAAAAGTTAAACAAAGCAACTCGACTTGACTCGACAGTCATCGCATTTTGCGCGGCTAATGAAAGGCATCGGGGAAAACTCACCACCCACCACCCACAGTCACCTCCCTGCCATAAACGCCATGCTGATAACTTCTTTATGTCCGGGGCTAAGTAAAGACATTGCCTTTGCCATCTCGCACAGAAATTATGCCAAGGCAGCAGCAGTGGCACGACCACAGGAGAAATTGCCAAAGAAAATATATAAAATTATTTTAAATTGAAATTCTGTTTATCTGGCCCAAGGAATCGTCCTGGCTGCCGTACCGCCACCCCCCAAAAAAACAGAAAACACAATCCAGCACACATTGCTGGGAGGACAGGAACTGCCGGCTCCTGTTCCTGCCTTCCTTGGGTAATTCAATAAAGTGGAAAATGATGCTCGTCGTCAAACGTAATTTGCTTTCGTGGTTTCCACAAATCTGCCAGCAGCAGTTAGTCAGGGTCGTGGAAATGGCCAAGGACTTCGTTCCGAGGCACTTGAATGTCGTTAATCGGTTCTTCATATCGCATCAAACAGAGAGTGGAGAGAGTGGAGGAGCAGTGCCTCAGTCTCAGGCTGCAGCCCAGAGTTGACTCTGCGAGTTGGCATCATCAACGACCGAGTGATGAGTGCGGATATAGTGGGGACATGGCACCTCGCGTGCACTGAAATAAATAGTTGGGGGAAATTGAAAACGAAGAGGGTTACTTTTTCTTCAAGAATAATTTCCCTGTGTACAGCATTTATCACCTTAAATAAACCCTCTTTTGACTATGATTTTATTAACGAAACCACAGAAATCGCTGAAGACTTTAAAGTCATTGAAATTCTACCAACAAGAATACCATAAAATTTTTCTTGAATAAATAACTATTGAAAGGCTACACAGAATATTTTAACGAATGCTTATGCGACACCTTTTTCAATTGATTTTCATTTTTATTGCTCTTTCCATGCATTTATTCTGTTTCCAGTCCACTTCCAATTTTAAAAATAAGAAATAAACGTAAAACAAGAAAGGAAGCTAACTTCGGCACGCCGAAGTTTGTATACCCTTGCAGATATT
>JAEIIJ010012779.1:0-14224 GCA_018904815.1 Drosophila ogumai | reverse complement strand
CCTTCACTGCGTTGCAAACTTCTGACTAAAATTATAATACCCTGCAAGGGTATAAAAATGAACAGGTAAACTTTTAACAAATTATCAACGCACAGTAATGAAACTTTTCGCCGTGAAACTTTCTGCGGCAACTCTCACACCCCTGTAGTTATGTACACACACATTTGGGACTTCCACACGTGAGTGCAATTATGTAATACAAATGGGTAATGAAAGTTTCAGACAACTAGAGCCCCCTCTGCCCCTCCAGCCGACAGACAATTAAAAAGGAAAGAGCAAAAACCACCCCGTGATGCTCCTCGGTCAAGAATAGAAAATAGTTAACAAAAAATGCCGACAAGCGGAAGGTAATTAAATTTATTAAAATAAATTGTCCCGAAGAGCGACTTAACTTTTAATGAAATGAGTGCATAATGAAGCAGGGTAAATAATGGAAGTGTTCCATAAGAAGAGAAAAAAAGACTTTTCGGCGAAAAAATGCAAGGAAAAAATGCTGAACGAAAGTGCGAAATTTTATAGCGTTATGGCTGGCCAACAATTCTAATGTACACAGGATGTTTGGCCACCCCTTCCCCCTCTCATTTCCCATTTTCATGCAGTATTAAATGGCGCTGAAACGAAAACAGAAAACGGAAGCAACAAAAACATACAGAAAATATTATGGAAAAATTGAAAAAATATTTCATTGTTGCAAACGTTTAATACCAATTGTGAAAGATGAGGGTAAATGTGGAGAAAGAGTTGGACAAGTCTGCATGGAAATGACTCGGAAAATATTTACCAAAAGCTTTTCCCACTGAGGGTAATGGTTTCCACGGAAATCTTCAACTCAATCAAATAGGGAATCTTTAAAAAAGCATTAAGAATGCTCGGAAATATTTTTTATGTATGTAAGTAAAAGGTAAACAATTACTAAAAGCATAATATCTAATAATATTCAACAGAGATTTATATTAGTTCATTATTCTATTTCGATTTATAACTCCACTAACTTGCTCCACAGAAACAGTGTACTGCTTTAAAATTACATCTCCGACATTTTTGTAAATATCACCGCCCGCTTTAATGATCTGCTTGTCTTTTCAAATAATAAAAATAAATCAATGCCCAAATGGCACCTCTGTCAACTTTTTGCCCACAAGTAAATAAAAGTAAATAAAAAAGCAAAGGAAAGCGGAAAGCAACACACTCCACGAGAGTAAACAATGAACTGGAAGGGAAATAACGACAAACAAAGCCCGCAGACAGTCCATAAAAAATAAGCAAGCAGGAGGCTCGTCACACATTAATAAAGTTGGTAACTTACGGTTAACTTTACCCGTGAGTGTGCTTAAACATTATAAACAACAAACAAAAACGGCAAGAAAAACAACGGCTAAATAACATTTCAGGCGCCGCTAAAAGTATGCAACACGCACAGAGGCAATAAACCAAATTCAACCGCAGGAACAGGAACGGGAACAGGGACGGGGGGCTGGCGCTATAGAAAAGTTTCGCCAGCAAATTGCAAACTGATTTAAAATTAAGCAGAATTATTTGGCACAACCTGGGGAGCTCCGGGTGGAAGGGAAGCCGAACACACGTAGCACAAATGAGCGTCATCAATCAAGTAAAAGCGGAAGGGAGAGGAAGAAAACTCATCTGGCTCAGCGAAGGATAAAGGATAAGCAGCTAACTTAATTCCACCGGGGCGGAAGTGTAATGGCGTGCTCTTGATTTCGCCACCGATTTCCTTTCTGCGCCAGAGGGGAACATCTGTATGTCTCAGATGGTTGCATCTGGGGCAACTTTCTTACCAGCACCGAGAGGAGAGAGTCGTCTCTGCCACAGTCATTATTCGGGGCAATCAATTATGTTGAAAAAACAATAAGCAAATTGGCGAGGCGGCCGGATGTCCCTTGATAGAATCCGACCTACTCCTTTCTTTTTCTGTGCTTTTTGTTGGATGCCAAGTCTAGATTTCCGATTCCCTCTAAGCGTTAAAGTTGTTTCCCCTAAGTGATGTGGCTCCTTTTTTCTGCTCTACAAAGCGCAAACAACAAACACAAATTCTAAGAAAACTTTAGTCTCCATCCCCCACTTTGTCAACTGCAACTTCCACCGAGCTCCCCAGCTGCCTCAGCTGACTGTTTATATCGCAATTGCCTGTCTACTTGTGCTGCCACTTTGCTCTTTTTCCCCTCTCGCCTGTCTCTTTAGTCCTGGCTAATAAGAGTCCTTGCCCGATAACTTTGCCCGGCCAAGTTTAGTTTATTTATTTGAAAATGATTTTCAGGGAGCAAGGCGGAGAGGGAACCGCAGGTACTCGGAGTACTTTGGGTTTAATCATTTAAATTTCCCGTCGCTGCCATCATCATCATCAGCAGAAATCCACAATAACCGTTTTGAGGCTTTTTAGTTGGCAGTAAACGTCAGCGGATGTGCTTGCTAACTTTGCTCATTTGCTTGAGTTTCCGCCTCCACAGATTTTTAGAAGCTTCCAAGGGATTGTTTAAATTTTTTAATTATGATTTCGAATCAAATAATAGAAATATTCAGAAAACCTTGATTTAGATTTGATTTTTTAATTATTTACTGATCTTATTTTTAAAAGTGTTTTGTTTTTATTTGCTTAAGCATTTCTTTGAACTTGATTGCTTTAACAAAAGTATTTACATGTTCGATTTATTCCTAATGTAATCACCATAAACTTCTTTTTTCTTCGCCAAACTAAGACCTGCGATGTGACACTCTTTTCGCAAAGTCTTGTCACTGCTCTAACGCGTATTTAAGTGGGCTAGTTACACACACCGAGCCAGCGACAGAGTGGCTGAAATCAAAGTTAAGCCCCTTGCCAGATGAAGTCGACAAGGCCCGGGCGCTTAATGTGATGCGGTTAGGACAGGGTCGCTGGGACTTGCCACACTAAAGTCTCGAGAAAGTTTCTTGGCTTTTTTCGCAGGGGAGTCACTACTTTTGCAGCCCCACGAAAAGCGGATCAAAATGAGGCATGGCTGAGAGAAAGAGGGCAGAACACTCGCAAGGCTAAGTCAAAAATCTAGTTGGCAAATACTTTCGGCACTCAGCGAGTGCGAGTGTGTGGGCACGGGGATAAGCCGCCCAGAAGTAGACTCCGGACTAGACGCGACAATCAACATGCCAACATGTGCTCCCTCCCGCTGCTCCCCACACTTGCCAAGAATTATGCTCATAACTTTTACATCTACCCGGAGCCCCGCCCAGCATCTTCAGACCCGGGGCGCTTCATTATTTGCACAATAGTTTTGTGAAATAAATTTCAGCAACTTGCTGTTTATTGTTATGCAGAGAAAGAGAGAGCAGCCGGATCGAGTCTCGCAGCTGCCTCATAACTTGTTATTGTCGCTGTTAACATGTTGTATCTGCGAGATACTTTCTGTCTCTGTGTGCTGCGTGCTCCTTCGCCTTCGAGTCCTTCTTACTTTTATTTCTTGGGTAATTTGTCATTGTTGGCAGCACACACACACACATCGAGATACAGATCCTGATACACGGATTCACCCTGGAGTGTGTCTGTCGCCCTTGAGGAAGATTTCGTCCAACACCCCTCACTCCCCATCGGCCCCTCTCATAATTTATGTGCCTTGCACTCTGCGCTCTATTTAATCGCCTTTAAATATGATTTAGCATTCGGAGAAGAGCCAGGCTGTGAATACCACTGAGTTATGGCTGAGCTCCGGTTATAAGAAATAGTCCCTTACAGTTCATAGTCAAAGTTTTAACGACGCAGAGACCACAGGACATCAAGACAATTTGACTGAGTGCTTACTGCTCGAGATATCCTGGCAAGAAGTTTAAAATGATTAAGGCCATAATCTTAAAGAGTAAAGAATTTTGCCACAAAAAACAACTGATATATCTGTTGGATCCAATCTTTGTGCTCATGATTTTGCAGTAATCTTGCATAACTTATTTCGACCAAAGTTACCCGGAAGCCTTAAGCTCCAAGCCCATAGCATTAGAAATTCCCTCGACCACCTTTTAAATATTTACAGAAATCTTTTGCTCAACTATTTTTTGTGTAAAACCTTTTTGGGGATTTGGCCCCGAGAGCTGCTGTCATTTTGATTATTGATTTTCACACAGCAAAAAATAGTATATTTTTCCAACCTGTCGAAATAAATAAATGTGCAGCACACAAGAGTGAAAATCAAGTCGACAGCCAGAAGCCGCAAAAAGGGAAAACTACAGGAAAACTTTGGCACAGCAACAACAACAGCTGGCTGGGAAGTTATAGGGTCGAGGGGTGGGTGGGAGTGCACATCTATTGTGTGGCATTTACAAGCAATTGAAGTGTGGCAAGCATCATGTAAGAGAGATAATGTTGTTTGTCCTTGGCAGAATAGTTTTCCTTTTTCGGGCCAAGAACCCTTTTTCGCCTGTGGTAGTAAGGGGAGGGGACTGGGGGCTGAGGACTGAGGGCGATAAGAGATAAGAGGGGCCAGAAAAGGGAGTACAATTTGTTGCCGGGCTGGAAATACTTTAAATATTAAAATCTTGATTAAGTTAAATGCGCATTTGGGTCCCACACAACCGCAGGAAAATCTGTTCCAGCTCCGACCACACATATTTCTTGGCCCAGTCCTCGGCCTTGGGTCTGTGCAGTAAAGTTTAACAATTTTACGCACGATTTGGGAGTACTCCGCCGCAGAGGAGCTGTTTTTTAGCCGGCGAACATTTTCATAATTGCTTAGCCGAGAGTCGTCGGCGACGTCCGACATCAATTTTCATTTGGCAGGGGGGCAGGGAAAAGCGGAAAAGAGCGGAAAAGGCGGAAAAGGCGGAATTGAATTACATCTTTGCCCTTTCACACTTGGCGGGAGCCAATAAAAAAACTTTTGATGCTTCAATTAGCAGCTGGCTAGCCAGCCAAGTGAGAAAACAAACAATTATGCCCTAATTGAGCCCACATTTCTCAAGATTCCCATTCTCGTCCTGTCCCAGGATGGGAATTTTCCCGCCTCGCCCCACCTTCATTTCACTTCGACTTGGCTTTTTCTTTTCACTTTCCTCGCTTGCTCCTTTCTGCTCCTTTTTTCCTGTTCGTTGTCGGGAAGCCTACTTAAGTTGTCATTTTGATTGCTTTTGAAGCTTTTTTAAAGGCCCAGGCTAATTTTTCCCCTTCGCTGACGGGCCTTCCCTCCATCCATCATTTTGTCGGCTCTGTCGCGGCTAACACAATTTTCCCCGTTTTTCTTTTCGCTGCTTTGCTTATTTAGATTTGCATGTGACATTTCCACCGACAACAAAAGGAGCAAAAGGAAAAAAATTAGGAAACTCAAAATAAAAAAGAGAAAACGAAAAATAATAAAATCTGCTCGACATTGAGGGCCACCAACCGTTGCCCAAATTCGGGCATTGAATTATTAAGTGACAGCGCAGAACTGCGCAGAATTCTCCCCGCTTTCACTTGCACTTTATTAGATTGACATCCCGAAAAGTCTGGGAAAATGGAGGAAAAGCCAGTGAAAGCGAAACCCCTGCTGAGCAAAATCTGTGTCAACTGGGCAACGTTTGCTGAGAAACGATAATAAATCCGATTTGAATTCAATTAGCGAATGACAATTCGTGAATCGGACGGGGCAATGCCAGCCAGATTCGGAAAAGAACAAATGTAATTTGTCATAAATAGATTAAGTATTTTTAGATTGTACTTATTTTTAAATCATTATTAATAGCTAATACAGCCACTTCAATTTACAAGCTTAAGCTGTAATACTTTGAGTATATTGAGATACTTAAACTTTTCCCGTAAACAATATTGTACTTACAAATCCTAGGTATGTAAGCTTTTCCCTCTGCAAATCATTTTCTTACCCCACATTATGCAAGCCCTTCGACCTCTCCCAGCTTACCTGCAATGAGAAGGAGAGTAAAATAAATATTATTAAAAGTTCTACCCATAAATTGGCTTAGTCAAACATGTACATTAAATATTTAACACGAGTTTGTGGTCAGTGTTTTCCCCATTTTCTGGGAACTGGCTTGGATTTTATTTAAGTTCTGCTTTTACAAGCTGTGCCTTATTGACAGAAACTTTGATTTTCAATTGGAAATGTTCTCCTACAAATAAAACAAACAATGTGGAAAATTATAGCAAAACAAAAATAAAAAAGAAAGGCGGAAAACAAGGAAAGCCGCTCGTCATGTTCAGGAAATTAACTAAGGGGGGAAAGTGGAGTAGAACATATGGTCTATGGACCTCTTCTAGGTCAGGCTGCGGGCTCGAATTTCATTTCCTCGCACTTCCTCTTTGCACTTTTTCTCGTGCGCTAAAAAACATATATATTTATACGTAACATATATATGTATATCAAAGAATCTGGCCGTTGTTGTGCTTTTATTATTTCTGCTGGCCCGAGGCGCATTCGCTGGAACTGAGAGCAGAAACAAAGCTCCGCACGCCCTCCGCCAAGAGGTGCGACAAAAGTAAGGTAACAAAAGTGATGGCAGAAATGAGCATGCGGCAAATGAGATTTTTAGGTCAACAGAGTCCAACCAGCGGCAACCGCCTGAACTGCCGTATGAACCGCGCCCGCTGCCAGCGCTGCCTCTGCCTCTGCTTTTGTGTGTCACTTTTCGCTCGACTTTCCACTTTCCACTCATTTCCCGCCCCTAGTTGATACCCAGTGTACCTGTGGAGTTCCTAGGGGATATTTGACAATCTATATTAATTTTTTTCATATATTCAAAACTAATATTTAAAGAAATTGAACCCAAGACCTTTGGCATTATAGCCATCTTTCGAGCCATAAATTCTCAGAGTAACAACATATTGTTAATAGGTTAAGAGTGTGTTTTAAGTAAGACACCTTCTAGTACCTTAAAATATCACACATTTAGTAGACTTGCTTAGGCTACAGGGTACCTCTAGTCGTGTTCCCTCGATCTTTCCTTTTTTACAGTCTCCCCAGTCGCTATCCTATGGTTGAACGCTTTGATGCTGTGCGAGACGGCTGTAACCAACTGAAGCTTTATAGGCTAAATAAATACCGCAAGGGGGTGGCTGTCAAAAGGGGGGAGGGGTGGCAGTGGGTGGCGAGTGAGTGAGCCACTGACATCGCACTTTTGTGTTGGTTGCCCACGGGCAACACCGGCAACCGTGGCCTCCTCGTGCGTGCGGCTTTAATGGAGCCAAAGTGTACAGATTTTGTTGCCGCAATCTGTGCGTGGCCTGAACAGGTGTCCCTGTGTTAGTGTGTGTGTGTGTGGGGGAGTACAGGTGTGTAGCCGTCTAGGGGTGTGAGTTGTGAGTCTGTTCGAGTGCGGCATGCCTGGACGAAAGTGCATTGCATACTTATAGGTACTTATGCGGCACATTAAGCGGCTGACCTGAATTTTTGGTCGCCTGCTAATGATTTTTGGGCAACCCCAAGAAGACGGAGCCCGGCCCTCTCGAAAGCGGAAAATGCGAGAGGGACTATTTCAAGTAGACAAAATGTGGGCCACAAATGTGCTGGTGTAAGTTCCACAAACAGTTTGCCCAAAATGGGGACACGACACAAAGGATGGGCTAAAATAATCAAGAAAAAAGGCTTCAAATGGGAACAACTTTAAAAATAGTTTTTCTAAAGGGGAAATAAATTGGAAGCCACAAAACGTAGGTAGAATATCAGCAAAAACGCATTCAAGCTTCCCAATTTTATATCTAAACTAAAGTACAATTATAATATTCCTCGAGAGCTTCCTTTATAATTCTCCGACGATCCGTTTTTGAAAGCAATTAATATTCATTGGCGCCAAAGGTAGAGGAAGTCCCAGTCAAAGGTTGTTGCTGTTTTGCTTCACATCATTACGAGCAGGTCGCTGGCAATCAGGAGGGAGCTCGCTCTACCCTAACTATGCTAATTCCAACTCGCATAACAAACTCGCATGCAGCAGCACTCAAATCACTGACGAGTCTTGTTAGCAGAATCCGCAGACAGTTAACTATGTACGTCGGCCCGGAGGACGAATCACCCGGGGGTGCAGGGGGCAGCAGGGGATCCCCTGTTTCGTCCTCGCTCATATATCCCATGTTTCATGTTGTTGGCAATGGAACAACGATGAGAACATCTCTGCTATCACGTTTTTTCCAGCTTTTTAGGTTGCTTTAAGTTCGTTCTTCTCTCGTTCCCGCTCTGGCTCTGGCTCTTGTTAAAAATCATGTTTTCGCAATGTACAACGCTGCGTATGTGTAATATAAGCATGTGCTAGCCGGCCATAATGAATGGAAGCTGGCTGGCAACTCATTACTGCCCAGCTGCATGTGAACAGGGACCGGTCCGAACTTTTTGGGAAATGCCCGATGAACACACTTTTCCCAGGATTTTTTCAAGGAGCAAAGGCTCGAGTTTAAATGAAATTTTAAAGCCTGCCACTGCCCTCATCTGTCATAAGTGGGTTTGGGTTTCCGGATACAGATCTCCGAACAGAATAAAGAAATTAGTTGACCCGGGTCTGCCCACATGCCATCAACAACTTTCATCTGATTAGCTAGCATAGCCCACCGGAAAAGAGGATCCCACAATCCCACGAAAAGCGAAGGCCATAAATAATTGCAACTAATTTTGGGACAAGTTTCTCGCACAACTGCCGCAGACGAAGAAGGGCGAGAGAAAACCCTGCCGAGGCCAGCGGAAAAGTGTGCTAGGGAAAACTAATAATGCCAATGACACACTGACATGTCGCACACCAGCACACCAGTGCCCACACCCGTGCTGTCGGCACACATGACACATAATCACATAAAAGTAATGAACTCCACACATAAAGCGGTTGCCTGACTGACTGAGCTTTGCTGCGAGAGCTAAAAAGGGTCCTTCATCTCATAATGGTGCCACTAAAAGTCTGCGTTCCCTTCCAGCCCCGCCCCGAGTCCCCACCCTCTGCCCCTATCTCCGTGTCTGTGTCAAGCGGAGCTGAAGCGTAAATGCAACACACAACTTTAATGCTGCAGACTCAGCCAAGGAAATGGTTGGCAAAGCAGAAACATGAGCAGGGACCAACCAGAAGGCTCCAGCTAACCAGAGCCAAAAAAAACTGAACAAAATGAAGGAATGGAAAAGCAGGAAAGCTCAAATCCTCATCTTCTACCGCGCGGACTTTGTCATCTCCTGTTTTTGAGGCGTTGGAACTGGCTGGGAAAAGTGTCCTAAAAGATCGGGAAAAAATGTGCAGAAAATGATTTCTTGGATAGACGGAAAAGCAATACACTTTTGGGGGAAACAAAAAATAGGAAAAATCTGAGAAACAAATGGAGAAACCTGTCATTTGGCACAGTTTTAGCTGAAAAATGTGGAAAAACTTAACAAACAATATATTTTAAATTGAATGATTAATAGTTATCATCAAAGTTTAATCAGTTTTTGTTTTATAGTTTATAGAAACTTACTATTCATTTATTACACTACATTTTTCCTTTATGTAAATATTTCGTTTAATTGCATAAAACCATTGTATAACTATGATTTTAGTTTAGTTTAGTTCTTTAAAACTTCTTTATAACCATACATTTTCCCATTATATTCTTTTATTTAACATAATTTCCTTCAAGCCAAATATATACAACAGATTTTTTGCGGCAAAAAGGATTAACTAGTCCGATAGCAATATCTGAAGCTGGGAAAAACAAAACAAAAAATGCTTGCAATTTTAAGCCATCAATCACTGAACTATTTCTTAACTGAAATTCCCCACCGAAATTCATCAGATGCATAGAGTATGCTGAAAAAATTTCAACAGCTCTCGGCGAGCAACTAACGCTTTATTAGTATGTATGGTCACATGTCAGTGACGTCGTCATGTTGTGGCCAGCGGTTTTCTCCACACCCGGGCCATGTCCGTGTTGCCCAACCCAAGCACACGCTCCGATCCCGAACCCCGTTCGCGTCCTTGTGATGTGGTCATGTCATTGCCTCGGCATGCTGATAAAAATTTTTAACAAACTTTGAGTTAACGACAGCGCAACGCTCCTGAGCTGTGCGCTGTGTGTGTGCCCTGGCCGTTATCCTCCATCCCTACGAGGAGTTTGAAAAATGGTCAAACACTATTAGCTTTCTGTCGGAAAGTAGCAACATCAGCCACACAAAAAAAAAGAGAAGAGAATAGCGAGCAAGCAATACAACCTCTAAAATATTAGTTGCAACATTTTTCGTGTCATAAAACTTTATTTTGTTTGCCAGAAGAGCAAAGAGGCAATGCCAGCAAAAATAGTGGGAAATTCCCATAAATTTTTGTCAGAAGTTGAGTGAGAGATATTCCATTAGGAAATGCAAAAATGCAACAACCCAGGGCTCGTCTTTAAGGCGGATTTACGATGACATTGATATTTCGCAGAGCTGGAAGACATTTCATGAGTTCCTCCTGCTTCTTGGCCAACAAATCACTCTGCTTATCAACTCACTCTGATTCCGGATTTAATCAAACCCAACCTTACCCACTGTCCCTTCCATCAAGTCAATGTTTACCTTTAATATCCGCTTGGCAAATCGAATTTCTTGTTGTCCCCAAAACAACAACAACAACAACCACTGTGAAAGGACAATACCAAAGGCTCTCTGTGCCGCTCGGGTTTGTTTGACTTTTCTTTTTTTTTTAATTTTCCACACAATCGAACCCGAGACAAAGACAATGACAACACATGGAAACTATGTGACAACTATTCCACAGCTGTTGCCAGTGCCACGGAGGGGAAGAGGGACAGCAGAAGGAAAGCGGATCCACAAATCCAGTTGCCATAAATAAGGAGTCTTTTCAACACATTAAACACAATAAATCCCGAAAAAAGCGGGAGCGCGTCTGGGGGAAAACCGTTCGTTGACAAATGTCAACAATGCCCGCCAGAGATTGACAAAGGACGGTGGGCGGAGGGGCAGAGGACCCACCAGGAAAATGCATCAAAGCTCAGCGAGTAATTGAGTGACGATTGTTGTTGCCGAGACAAAGCCGGCGCACATTCGCCAGCATTCCAGCATTAGCGGGGATTGCAATTATCCTTCTGCCTTCTGTGCCTGCGTTTTCCTCTGTCTGCCAAAAGCCTAGGAGTAGGCTTAGGTGAGTAGGAAATGACAGTCAAACTTAGACAAGCCAGAGAACCAAACAACTTTTATTAATTAAGGTAAAAGGGATCAACTATTTTTTTATTTAGAGATGTACGAGAGGAGTCGTATTTAATATAAAGTCAAAAAATTGCGATCAAAATGGGCGAAATATCGTAAAATATATCGGAATTTTTAAAATTTTAAAAACTATCGTGAATATCGAAAATGTGTAAAAATGTTACCTCATTGAGTTTATTTTTTTCAGACGATTATATTTAAGGCATTCCTCAAACTAGATTTAGATTTGCTCAAATAGAATATCGATGTATCGTGCATATTTAAAATATCGATAAATAAACGATATATCCTTTTAAAAATATTAATTAATAAAAAAGGCCCGTTTTTAAATTACCGTCTTCAATATTTCTTTTTCAATAGGAATTTCAAAAATAGTTTCTTCTTAGCTGCGTCCCACTGTCCAAAAGCAACTCTAAGCTGGAATTATGACGGGCCGAAAGGAGGCCACTCCATCAGGCATCTGCAATTGCCTCACTCCTTCGCCAAACACACTCGACCGCCATTTCGACTTTGATGCAGTGCACTCTGGAAAAGTCAAGCTTTTCCTTATTCTCCTCCCTCTGTTTGTCTTGCTCTCTCACTGTCTCCCTCCATCTTTCTCTGTCGTCCCTTGCCTACTAATTATACTTAAAGTGTCAACAGGACACGGCTTAAAGCGCCTTAACTTTCCGATCAGAAGAGTAGAATAAAAGCCAGTGAAAGTCGGTCTTAAGTGAAATTGACATTTAGGCCGTAAATTGCACATCGATGCAAATTGTGCTCCCTCTTTTTGCCAGCATGTCGCATTCAATCGAATTCAACTCTTGTCATCATGCAACCCAATTTTCCGAACGCAGCCCCGCCCCCACCACATGGCGACTGGGATGGAAAACATGCAAGGAAGCAATTTCTTTTTCCTCCTATTTTCCATTTTCTTTTCCTTATTCTATTTTTTGTTCAGTCCTTGCTGCACAATTCAATTTGGCAAAAATGTAATCGATGCTAAGATGTGCAACGAAAACAAGTCATCGAAAATATAAGGTTCCGTTTCGGTCATGTGAGAGGGGCGGTGGGCGTGGCATTTGCATACAAAATAGGAGTTTCTACTGTTTTATACGGGTGCTTGATGGGGAATTATTCAAATGGAAGGCGGTAACCGAATTAAATGTCACTAGATGAGGTTGATATTTAAATATACTAATAGTGGTGGATATGTTTTATGTACGTAGGTTGTTTTTTAACAACACGTAAATGGTTTACAATATGTAGCGGGATTTTTGTTGTATTCATTTATCATGTATTGCTTTAGAAACTTCAGTAATAGATGAATATTATGGCAACACTTTAAGAGGGGAGGTAAGGTATTTAATATTTTGTTCAATATCTAAAGAATATTTTGCTTTATGTAAGTCATAGCAAATTAATTCATTAATTTTGTAGTCGAAACTCGAGCATTTAATTTCCAATTACAAAAAAAAAAAAAAAAAAAAAAAAATTAGGAAACCATTTTAAAATTAAAATAACAACACATGCATGATTATGGGGACATACAATTGTTTAAGTGTTGTGTTTTTATATGGTATTAATTTAATAAGCTAAATTTTGCCGTTTATTAAATAGTAAATCATTAATATATGTATGTTTAAGAAGACTAATTTAACAAAAGTAATGAAGAAGTCGTCCAGAAAATAACCTTTCTTTTACTTCTATTGGAAAACATTGATTTAATAAATAATGATTTGAAAAAAATAAGTAAAAAGGGTAAAGACCTTTGGTTTTTTTTTTTTAAGTGAAGGCAATAGTCCATCTCCGATTAAGGATTATTATTATTATTATTAATATGCGTCCATTATGGTATGTATAAGCTTTTAAAGAAAAATCCGCTCTGGTTCGGATCGCTAACTTCATTAATTTTCCGCGGATCTTTTCTCTTAATTATAGTGCAGACACCGGCACACATCATTAACATCCCGGCAGGCGAGACCGAGAGCCAAAGGAATGCCAGCGAAATCTTGCTTCATTCGCCCGAATTCAATTGCAATCAATCAAACCTGTAATCATTACCAAGCCGATGGAAAATACACTTTATTTTCCGTGTGTGCATAAGGATATGCGTACTCCTTTCACCGCAGTTAATGGCGGTTCCATTCAAATACGCCGAGTGCGAGAACCGCAAACGAGTTGCGGTCTTTTGCACTCTTTAAAAGTGGGGGATGTTGGGGGGCGTTGACAGGGGCAGCATTAAAGTAATTGCTTGCAATTTGATTTCATCAGCACGGCACTGGCACGGGCACGGGTACGGAACGACGAAGTCAGTGACATTAAAACAGAAGCTCCCGATCTCAGCCCATTGTCTGGCGGCTGAATATTCGCATTAATGAAGCTGCCATTCAAACAAACAATCTGAACAAGAATAAAAAAATAAGTCCGAGGAAAATCTGCAGATTTTGGGGCAAGTGCAGGGCCATTCAATACAAAATTGAGCTGTTGCATATGCTCAAAAAGCGAGCTTTGGGGGTGGCTGAACAAATTGCGAAAACGGCGAATGCATTTCGTTTACTGCGAGCAGTTTTTCAGATTTTTCCACCCATTTCTTTATACATTTTTTTTTGTTTTTCGTTGTATCCATTTTCCGACAGCATTTGCATTCCCGCCAACCCGTGCCACCCGTTTTTCTTGCAGCAATTTCCATCGCAGCCATGTTAACCCAGTTGCACCTGAAAAACGCCCCGAAGTTTGTTAGTTTGTTTGCCGGCGATGCTGCTGCTGCTGCTGCCAGAGAAAATATGTCAAAAATCAGCAGGGAAAAAATGGAAAAGACAAGAATCTGCCTTCAATTGCCTGAAGCTGCCGCAGAGCGTGTGTGCGAGCGGGAGTGTGCGCACTCACACATATGTAGGTAGCTACGCACATGCACTTTGCTGAGTATTGCACATGACGCCCTGTCAGAGATGCTGAGGCGCCTGAAAGCATGCAAACAGATGCCGGCTTAGATCTCTCTTTGCTTTGTTCCGCAGGACAGGTAAAAAATGAAATTGTTTACTCGTCCTCCCATTTCTGATGGCTTTTCTTTCCCTATTTTCCCACTCGGGGCAGAAGCTAATCCGAACAGAATCCTTTGATTAAAT
>JAEIIJ010012771.1:0-28545 GCA_018904815.1 Drosophila ogumai | reverse complement strand
TGATTTGGATATTGACTTTCAATTTGTATAAACAATCGGGAAAAAAATTTAAAAATAAAAACGCCTCGTGAGTACCTTGGGACTCTTATCCTTTAACGATGATTTTGTTAGGAGGTAGGCCGCTCGGGATATTCCCTTTTACTCCTAACTTTTACATATTTTTAAACAACAAATTAAACAGAAAATTGTTTAAATGTTGTGTTATTATACTTTATTCAGCTAACTTTATCCGTTTCGTCACAACAAGTTTTTGGAAAGTGGCTTGTTATGCCAAAAAAAAAAAAAAAATTAAAAAAAAATACGCACGCTTCAAAAACAGAAGTCAGTTTCGGGGCGAGCTGTTTAAACACGGATTTCAGCGGAACGTCAAGGATTATTTAAATGAAACAAATTTTTAAATGTCCGTTTCATGTGATTTTAATTTAAATCAAAAATATACAGTAGTAGTAATTTTATATCCCTGTCGCAAGTGACCTTTTTCTTTACCATACTTTACATGCTTTTTTTTTATTAATTATTAACTAAACTTAATGAGAATTTTTGCGTTTTCTTTTGACTCTTTGTATTCTTCGATTGATGTTAGAAACAAAAGTTAAAGCTTAATACCTATTAATTTTTTAGAAGTTATTAAAACATTTATCTATTTTATGATTTTTTTCATAAAAAAAAAGACAAATCGCGTTTGTACGCATTTGCATTCAGAAATGTATTTCGAAATCAGTTTTAAAATATGCTATATTCTTTCAAATTTGTTAACTGAATCATTTCTTAATGCCACTATAATGAATGCAACGAAGCTTAAATTAATATTTGGTGTTTTTTATTTAGGTTTTTTAAGTTTTTAAATAAGTGGAATTTTATATATATAAGAATAAAATTAGGTTCATTCAATTGAAAATTTATCTATATATCTAAATAAAATTTGTTTCATTAAAAAAGCGATATATTTAATGGAGAAAACTTGTGCCAAAGTCAGAAATGCAAACAGTGCCAATAATTAAGTTCGTCACTGTCGACGTAGCCTGACATCTTTGCCTAAAACCTACTTAGAAAGCGTATCCTTCAGGACCATAACAATCGAAACTATAACTATTAACTGCCCAAAACCCACATAAAGACAACGTTACTTTTAATAGGTTCTGGTGGGCACCGCCCAGGTGATTCTGGACTTGTTCGCTCAGCGCTACTTGGAACTCGGCTCTGTAAGCATTGTCATAATCGACGAATGCCATCACGGAACTGGCCATCATCCATATCGCGAGTTCATGCGGCTCTTCCTGTGCGTTGGCCCTGGCCAGAAGCTGCCACGCGTTGTGGGCCTCACGGGAGTCCTGATCAAGGGTAATGAAATCAAGCAGGTGGCGAAGAAGCTCCAAGAGCTGGAGACGACGTATCGTGGAAAAATCATCACCGTATCCGACTCAAAGGAGATGGAGAACGTGATGCTGTAAGGACCATGGGCTCGTTGCTGCGAATCCCTCACGATATTCTCTCTCTTCCTCGCTTTGTAGGTACTCCACCAAGCCTAAAGAGTATCTGCTGACTTATCCAGCCCACATCCACACTTTCCAAGTTGTGGTCAGAATCAATGAAATTATTGCGGACTTCTTTAAATGCTTGGACACAATGAACATTGGCAAGCAGCCCGTGCGCAAGTCCAAGGGACTGCAGGCGCAGCGCGATCCGCACAAGAAGGGAGCTGTCAAGACGCTGTTCAACGACTTCCAGTTCCAGATGAAGGAGTACGGGCTATACCCCGCTTCCATAGCCATTGTATCGCTGATTGTCGAGTTTGAAATAAAGAAGCGCCAGGCAGAGACGCTCTCCCTGAAAACCATGTACAGAGGGGCCATTGAGTTGTGCGATCACATTCGCCATCTGTTGGATTACAAGCTGCACGACTTGGTGGATGAGGACAGCTCGGTGGACACGGAGGATGTTATCATGACCTTCTCCGCTCCGAAGGTGCAAAGATTCCTGCAATATCTCAAGAAGACATTCGCCGGCAAGCAGCCAAAGGACATCTGCTGCCTGGTCTTCCTGGAGCGCCGTTACTCCTGCAAGTGCATTCTCGGCATGCTGCTGGCCTTCATCAAGGACACGCCGGAGCTGCGCGATGTGCTGGTGCCACAGTTCATGGTGGGCCGCAACTCCATTGCTCAGGATTTCGAGAACGTCCTGGAGCGCAAGTTTCAGAAAACGGTAGGTGACGCCAAGGTCCTACCATAACATCTCCCAGAAGCTTAGCTATTTTCCTTTCCAGGCCATCCAGCAGTTCCGGGACGGCGAAGCCAACCTAATGGTCTGCTCCAGCGTTCTGGAAGAGGGCATCGATGTGCAGGCTTGCAACTATGTGCTCATCTTGGATCCCCTGAAGACCTTCAACATGTACGTGCAGACGAAGGGGCGAGCTCGCTCCAAGGAGGCCCAGTTCGTGCTGTTCGCGTCAGAGGTGGAAACGGCCAAGGTCTCGCAGCAAATCGGCCAGTATCGCGAGGCCCATGCCGAAATTGCCGAGTATCTGAAAGATCGGGTTTTGGACCGAGCCGAGCCCCAACTGGACGAGATCACCGAACACTTCCGGGACATAATACCGCCGTACAAAAACGAGCATGGCGCCCTGCTTATGGCCAGTAGCGTCCTCACCCTGCTCCATCGCTATTGCCAGAGCCTGCCGTCGGATGCCTTTGGCTTCGTAGTTCCGTGGATCAACTTGCTCGACGACCGCGAGCGCCATGAGCTCTTCGGTGATGCTGCGGCTCGCAAGCCCGTGGTCTCCATCACTCTGCCACTCACTTCCAGGCTTAAGGAAACGATTTATGTAAGCTACAGCTACAGCTACAGGGGCGATGCCATCGAAGTTCCTAAGCTGCTTTTTTTTTCAGAGCGATCCCATGGACTGCGTGAAATCTGCCAAAATTTCGGCCGCCTTCAAGGTCTGCAAGCAGCTCTATCAAATGGGAGAACTCAATGAGCGATTCCTGCCCTTCACTCTGAAAGAGCGAATGACCGCCATTGCCGACATCCACTTTGAGCACTGGAAGAAGTACGGCGACGATGGTGAGTGTCTCCCTCAAGTAGTGCTCATTCGATGTAAGTGACTGAAGCCACATTTCGTTCATTTCAGTGACTGCGGTGGTCCGCAAGGAGGCCACCAAGGTGCAAACCTACAAGACCGCCTGTCCGGCGGAGTTCTTCGACGCCCGGCCCCGCGTGGGTGAGGTGTGCTACGCTTATGAGATCTGCCTGCAGCCGCGTTTCGAGAAAAACGATTACACGGAACACATGTATCTGAATCTCCAGACGGCCAGCAACTATGCCCTGCTGCTGCGCAAGAAGCTGCCCCGCTTGGCGGAGATGCCGCTGTTCAGCAACCAGGGCGAGGTGGGTGTCCGCGTGGCGGAGAGTCCCGTGGAGGTGGTCATCCAGAACGAGGAGCAGCTGGAGCTACTGCATCAGTTCCACGGCATGCTGTTTCGCGATATTCTGAGGATCTGGCAGCCGTACTTCGTGCTGGACCGACGTGGCAAGGAGAACTCCTTTCTGGTGGTTCCCATCTCCGTGCTGAGCGATGGCCAGCGTAAGGGTATCGACTGGCCACTGGTCACAAAATTCCAGAAGTTGCCCCGCCCGCAGAAGGTCAGTGTGCAGCAGCGCAAGCAGCAGCCAGCCCCCCGGCCCGAGGACTTCGAGGGCAAGATCGTGACCCAGTGGTATGCCAACTACGAAGAGAAGCGCATGTTGGTCACCAAGGTGCACAGGGAGCTCACTCCCTCCAGCTTCATGGAGAAGAACCACCTGGACAAGACCTACTATGAGTTCACCATGTCCAAGTACAGTAACCACATCGAGGACGTGGTGCACCGCGACCAGTTCCTGATCGAGGTCAGGGAAATCACGGAGCAGCTCAACTTCTACGTGCAAAACCGGGTCAAGACCTCGGCACAGAGCAAGGCCAGGGCCAAGGTGGTTCTCATACCTGAGCTGTGCTTCAACTTTGCCTTTCCCGGCGACCTCTGGCTGAAGGCAATATTCCTGCCCAGCATTCTGCGGCGCTTGCATTTCCTCCTCCATGCCGAGGCCCTGCGCCGGCGATTCAATGCCCACCTGGGCCTGGACAAGCTGCCCATCAACGGGGTGGCCTACAAGCCCAAGGCCCTGGAGATCGATTGGTCGCTCAAGAGGAACGTGGACCCCCTGGGCAATGCAGTGGCCAACGAGGACTGCGAGGAGCCGCGCTCCTTGCTGGAGCCGCTGCCCACCAAGTCCATTGTGACGGAGATGGAGAACCTCAAGATCACCGACTTTGAGAACTCCTGGCAGCAGTACATGGAGCCGAAGGATTTGTCGCGCAACATCATGAACATATATCCGGTGGAGCTGAGCTACTACTACAACTTCACGCAGGGTCACGTATCCAAGATCGACGAGGTGGAGTTCGCGGACAAGCAGTTCTGGACGGAGACTCAGTTCAAAATGTGCAATAGGAATATATACGGCAACAGGTCGGCTGCAAAGGCGAACAATGACCTGCCGGCCCTGATGCCCGCCACCTCGACCACTCTGCCACCCTGCCCGGAAAGCCCCCTCTCCGTACTGCAGATCAGCCTGTCCGATGAGCACATTACGCCGGCGGAACAGGGACAATTTCTGGCTGCCCTCACCTCGGCAGGGTGTTCGGATGTCTACGACATGGAGCGCTTGGAACTGCTGGGCGACTCCTTCCTAAAGCTGAGCGCCACGCTTTACCTGACCAGCAAGTATCCGGACTGGAACGAGGGCACCCTCACGCAGGTCAAGTCCAAGCTCGTGTCGAACCGGAACCTGCTGTACTGCCTCAGCGAAACGGACATACCGACGAGAATCAGCAACTCGCTGTTCACTCCGAAATACACCTGGATACCGCCCAGCGTTAGTCTGCCGCAAAACGTGCTGGCGCTGTGGCGGGAGAAGCCGGCTCTGGCAGAACTAGTGGGTCCACACAATCTGCGCGCCCTGGTGCTCAGCGAGGAGGAGTCGCTGGCCAAGGGCAGCTGTGACGAGCTCACCTACCGCAACTTTGTCGAAAGCTGCCAGGGCAACGTGAACAGCCACTACGCTGGCGCCGACTTCTCCGCCGAGGTGAGCTTCTGCGTGGGACAGACCAAGATCGCCGACAAGGTGGTGGCCGACACCCTGGAGGCGCTGTTGGGCGTGATCGTCAAGAACTACGGACTGCAGCACGGCTTTCGGATGCTGGAATACTTTGGCGTGTGCAAGGCGGATATTGGCAAGCCGCTCTCCCAGCTGCTGGACCTCAGCTTGAGCGGCGACCGGATGCGGGCCAATGTGACCACCACCGACATCGATGGCTTCCTCATCAACCACAGCCATCTGGAGGAGAATCTGGGATACACGTTCAGGGACCGGGGATATCTGCTGCAGGCCCTCACCCATCCGTCGTATCCCACCAATCGCGTCACCGGCTGCTACCAGGAGCTTGAGTTTGTGGGCGACGCCATCCTGGACTTCCTCATCTCGGCGCACATTTTCGAGAACAACGTCAAGATGACCCCGGGCCAGCTGACGGATCTGCGCTCGGCGCTGGTCAACAACACGACTCTGGCCTGCATCTGTGTGCGGCACAAGCTCCACCTGTTCATCCTGGCGGAGAATGCATTGCTATCGGAGACGATAGCCAACTTTGTGAGCTTTCAGGAGAGTCAGGGCCATCGGGTGACCAACCACGTGCGCATTCTGCTCGAGGAGAGCGACATTCAGAGCTCTCCCCTTGACTATGATGATGATGAAGATGACTGTGAAATGGCCGGGGCGACGGGAGCTTCGCCAGCTATCACGCAGCATGGAAAAGGTGATGCACCGGCCAAGGGCGAATATAACATGTCACAGAACGTGGATGTGCCGAAGGCCCTGGGCGATGTTCTGGAGGCGCTGATTGCAGCCGTTTACCTCGACTGCCGCGACCTCAACCGCACTTGGCAAGTCATCTACAATCTCTTCGAGCCAGAGATTCAGGAGTTCTCGCGCAACGTGCCCATCAATCCGATTCGCCAACTCTACGAGCACAAGCTGGCGAATCCTGTCTTCGGCACGCCCATCGTCGACCAGGAGAAGGTGATGATGAGCTGCCAGTTCACCTGCATGGAGAAAACCATCAAGGTGTACGGATTCGGCAACAACAGGGATCAGGCCAAGATGGCGGCTGCCAAGCACGCACTCCAAAAGCTGGCCAAATGCGATGCCTAGACGAGTGTGCTCTGAGCACTGTGTTTAACCGCGAGGATCTCCATTGCGCTTTCAAAGGATATTTCGGTCTCCGAATGATCCTCTAAAAGCGGAATGGAGCTTATCATAGTTAAACACAAAGTAAACACAAAGAACAACATTATTCCTTCTGCAAATCAGAAATATTTTAAATATTTTTTTTACCCATTTTCATGACTTTTTCGTAGGATAGTTTAAGAAACTGTTTTTACATGTCAAATATAACTGCAATAGGTAGTTAGGTCCATTATAAAATTAACAAGTTTAGCCTGCTGAAATGACTTAGGACTTCCAATTCGAATTTTAAATTTCCACTAATTTTTTTATATGAAAATCGTTATTCACCCAAAAAAAAATGGTTTACTTGTTTAAAACAAACAGCCTTTTGAACCCTAGACTAAATCTCATATATAAACTTTTTTATATTAAATTTAAAACAAAAAACAAACGTTGGTTTTAATGGTTTTGCGTTTTTATTTACCGCGTGCATGCCTTTGAGTTAGATTTACATTCGGCGACGTCGTCAACGACCTAAAGCGCCTCTTATTTACAATAAAAAATGCCGAGTGCATTCTACTCCGCCCACTCCCATCGATCCTTTGCCAACTGGCCTGGTGCTTCGAATTACAAATAATAGTAAGTAACAATTGGAGATATCCGTAATTAAGAGAAATCAAGACGTTAAAACGAACAGAAGCGCTCACATTTTGGAATGATTAATCTAGCAAAACGAAATACGAACCTAAAAGAGGGTGCGACACACACACACACAAATACGGGGGATACAACTAAGGGGGAATGCGACGAGTGTTGGCGCATTCCGGGTTTGAGATAATGTAGAGATTAATTTGCTCGCGCACACTTCACACGCGACAGGTGCAATCCGGTTTGTTGATGCTGCGCTGTCGGGTCTGCAGGTTGCGCAGGGCGGCACCACCGTACTGAATGCCGCTGCCTATGCGCTCGGGATCCAGCTCCCCCGTCTCAATTTTGGCCAAAATGGTCTTCGAGCACTTGAGGAAGGCCTCCTCCACGTTTTCGCCCGTCTTGGCGCTGGTCTCCAAGAAGATGAGCTCTGCGTGGGCCGACACGTTATCAACACAATACCGAAATGTACGTCTAGCTAACAAACCGTTCTCCTGGGCAAAGGTGCTGGCTTCCAGGAAAGTAACATCGCGCGCCTCTTCCAGGTCTTTCTTGTTTCCCACCAACAGAATCACAATGTTTGGACTGGCCAGGGTGCGCGCATCATTCAGCCAGTTTGTCAGGGCATTGAAGGAGTCCCTCGATGTGGCATCGTAGACGAGGAGGGCTCCGGCAGCGCCTCGATAGTATGACCTCGTCACCGAGCGGAATCTCTCCTGCCCGGCTGTGTCCCAGATCTGCAGCTTCACCGATTTCCCACCAACGTTCACGATCCGGGAGCCAAATTCCACGCCAATGGTGTGCGAGCTGTCGTCTTTGACTGCCAAAAATGTTTGTAAATTGGGATTCCTGAACTTGAAGGCTGAAAATGCACCCTGACTTACACTTGCTCTCGATGAAGTGATGCAACAGACAACTCTTGCCACTGCCAGCACTGCCGATGATCAGGAACTTGAACAGGTAATCTAGGTAAGTGCCCCGCACCAGAATTAATTAGAAACATTCACTAATTAGATATCTCTGTAGTGACAAACCGTATGTTTCCGACATTGTTTTTGTTCGTCTTCTGCGTAGTTTGGGGTTCTTTGTCTGTGTTTATGGGAAGTCCCCTGGCCTGTTTTCGGGCTGGTCGGTCTGCAGGTGCGGATGGGCACCAGGAAGTGCGCAGGATGCAATCGAAATCCGCAATATCCGACGGTGGAAAAGCGCGTTTAAACAATTAACAAATCAAAAATTGCGTTAAATGGTCTCCGAGTCGTCGTTCAGTAAGGCTGTTACAGGCTAACGGGAAAACACTAGTTCGTGGGTGTGACCAGGTGCTGCTAAAAAGGTGATTCATACGGCGATTGGTCAGTTGTTTACTTTTGAAATCCTGATAAACAAATTCTTGGAGAACTAATTTCATTCATTAGTCCAGTTAAGATAGGGAGATTAAATTCTTTCCATTTTTGGCTACATTATTTCCCCAAGCCTTAAAGTGATTTCCTTTAATCGGATGGGACTCATTTATTCTCCTAAATCCAGATGCTCTTGTCACCCATTCATTCATTTCTATGTACAAGTTTAATACATTTTTAATACATTTATCCTAGGAATCCTTTTGTTTTTCGGGAACATAGTTCTGATAGCAATTGATCGGGTCCTTTGCTGTGAAAACCGAGTAGGCCAATTTGCTGCCCTTGAAGTTCTGTAAGGCCAGAATGGGTAAATTCCATGAAATGGTACTTCTGATAAGAACTTGGTGCCTACCTTCATGTCGCCGGAAATCAGGGACCACAGGTAAATAAAGACTGCCGGTATTACTGTGCAAAGGACAAACAGCTCGAATGTGTTTAATTCACCGAAAACCGAGACTTTCATTGTGATGTATTAAATTGTAAGTAGTATTTAGCCCAAAAGAACTGAATTGTTGATGACAAATTGGTGGTTCTCACTAGAGATGGAAAAGCACCGATGTTCGCCGACATCGGGAGATAATAAAAAAATACATCGATAAATCATAGAAATTTAAAAAAATCAAAGTTAAAAAAAACCATAAGTAAATAAAACGTTTTTTTCAATTAGGAAAGTTGTTCTGTGTTCGATTTTTAAAGTTAATTAATCATAAAAAAAAAAAAATTATAAAAATTGCCTTTTTTTGTGAAGGGCCATACTGCCGTGGTATTTTTTAGTACATTCGATCAGTACACCTATTGCGAATCTTTCAGTCCAGGAGAAAAGTAATTTATTTAGAGAAAATATGGCTTTCCGCATACCTTTTGGCAAGAAGCACGCTGAAATCGCGTCGTCCTTGTGAGTATAAATACGCCGTCTCGCCTTGTATATCCAGGAACCACAAGAATTCCTGTGAACGCGGACCGCAGAGCTCGCATTGCATAACAGCCACATAGAACTCCAAAATAATGTCTCTCAATTTGTAGCATCCGATCTGGAGCTGGATTCGGTGGAGCTGCTGGCCTGGCGGTGCTCTACTACACCGACTGGAAGGTGGTCCTGCAGTATGTGCCCATCTACGGATCCAAATTCGACAAGAGCGAGTAATTTCGACTTGGTCAAGCGCAGACCACATTTAGCCTCGATGTTTTGCTTGGTGGAATAAATTAAGTTCAGACGACTTTCGTGTGTGTACAAAATGTTTATTACGGGAAAACTCGTATATTACAAATAACATCGTACAAAAGGCAACGAGAACCTGTTAGTCAGATGGTTAGTGTTCCCTCATCATACTTTTTCCTTCCTAGCTAACTAGTCGCTAGTGCTTAAGTAAACTGGGCTTAGGACCTACGTTAATAGCTAGCCTATTTTGATTAGGGATTGTATAAAAAGTACATATGCGAACTGCGCATTCGAGCGGAAAATGAGTGCAAAACTAGTTCTTTTTCAAAAAGAGCATTAGGAGATTGCGAAATGGAAGCCCGAATCGACTGGCGACTTGAATTAATTTTGACAAGTAATTTGGAATTTTGCTTAATAAATTCTGGTTTGTCCTGTGGAAAGGCAGCCTAGGGATCCGGTTCGACAAAGGAGGCGGGGAAGAGTCCGGTTTTGTGAGTGCGCGCATGCGTGCCCTTGTACCAGCCGTTCTTCTGCTTGCGCTGCACGTATATTATGTCGCCCACATGCAGCTCCAGTTCGATGTCGCTGTTGGGTGGATACGGCACAATGCACCTGAAGCGACTGCAAATACAGAGATCATCAACTTGTCACCCAATTCCTTAGTATCTCGATGAAATCTTACCTCTCCCTCGTGCAGTAGGCTGACTTGGTGGTGGCACTGGCCTTGATGGCTGCTTCGGTGATCACATTGCTGCTGGGACACAGCACATGGCCCGCATCCAGGCTGTGCGACTTCCGATGGCTGGGTGCAATAATCATATTGGCATGCAGCTGCGACTGGCCACCTCCTCCTCCTGCAGTCAACGCCTGCTGCTGTCCGCCTGCTGAGTAGATGGTTGGGGTCACGGAAGAAGCGGGTGCTAGGGGTGGCGGTGAAGCCGCGTTGCTGTACATGCTACGGAAGGTGGCTGCATCTAGGGATTGCCTTGCGCTGCGTTAAATTCCAATAGTTAGTGGGGTTTGCAGCCTCTTGGGAATGCAATCAACGAACCAAATTAACTGCGGACGCTCCTTGTTGCTCTTGATGCGCTGGGATCCGTAGGAAACACCGCTGCTGGTGGGTGCCGGCAGCTGCTTGGGCAGAAACGGTTGCTGTTGTCCTGCCGCCGGAGTAGCTGCTGTCGTTGTGGGGGACTCATTGAGTGGCTGACTGTGCTGTAGTTGACTGGGACACGAGCCGGATCTGAAGGAATACAAAATCACACATTAACGTCAAATTGAATATGATATTTTCCCATGGACTTTACCTCACGTGCACTGGATGTAGTTTTGCTGTTGGCTTAGCTGTGTTTTCAAGATTGGAACTGATGGCTTCCTTCGGTGCTTGCTGCAGCGATGCTCCCGGTGATTTTGAGCGCGTCTTCATATGCGTTAGACGTCGCATCAGGCCCACTGCCCCGGAGGAACTGCTGCTACTCGAAGCTGCGGCGGCGGCCGCTGCAACTTCCTGCTTAGGCTCCGACTTTCTGCTGAACAGCGCCTCCACCGGCTTTGTCCACACGGAGGAGCAGCTCGTGGTCGTGGCGTTAGCCTGCTGCTGACGCGGCGGCAAATCCGGTGGCTGCATGGGCAGCATGTTATTGAGTCGCACATCTTGGGCGACCGGTTGCTGTTGTGGGTGCACCTGTTGGGCATCCGTGCTCTGGGGAATGTACTTCCACTGGTGCATTAGCTGCTGCTGGTCGCGGGTGCGCAGGGGCGTCAGGTAGTTGCCCGGGAAGACCCCAGTTATATCCAGCCAGTTTTTGCCCTTAAACCAACCGTCCACACACCGCTCGGTCACAATGTAAACGCATCCCTTCTTGAGTTCCAGCTCGTCTGTTTGTCGCGGCTTGTATGGAAAGAGGGCCAAGTATCCCCACGGCAGAGTGGGCGGCATTTGCTGCTGGACATTAGTCTTGAGCACGCGCGACGACTGCGAGGCGGAGGTGGGCTTGGAAGCCACTTCCAGGCGACTTAGCTCGTGCGGCAGACTGAGGATTTCAGCCGAATGGCGGTTTGTCTGCAACAAACTCAAAGGAGCTCCTCCTCCGAGCAAGGCATTCAGCGAGTGCCGCTTCTCCTTGGCTCCCTTGTCGCGGAAACGAACCGATCCCGATCCAGAGGCGACCATATGCTGGGGCGTGTTCGGTAGCGATGCCTGATGATTCGGGCTGCAATTGTTCGAGCTGGACGTGGAGCTGGAGTTACTGCTGGCCGGCGTGCTGTTGCTGTTTGAGGATCCCGAGCTGGACTCCGTGACGACTGTGGGATCGATCAGGGGAACCGGAGGGAGCGCACGCTGGCCCTGCTGCGGCGGGGGATGGCACGGTGGATTGTTGACAACTCCGTTCTCCAGCAGCTTCTTAGCCGCTGCGTTTAGCTCGACAAATGCTATCGGGAATATGCCGATAGTCTGGCCGATGCGTCCCTCGGCCCAATTGTGATCGACACGGCGCAGGACATGGATCACCGTGCTCTTTTTAAACTCGAGGCATCCCTCCTCGTCGTTGGGCCCCATCTTAAAGTCGTACATGGCGATGCATTGCGGCATGGGCAGCGGCACCGACACCTTCACGTAGTTGATGGGGAAGGTGCCCTCCTGGCCATTGGCCTGGCCCACGAACCAGTTGTTGTCGATGCGGTGCTTGAGTAGTATCAAATCCCCCTTCTTGAACTTTAAGTCGCTGGCTTCGCTGGAGGCGAAATCGAAGAGAGCATAAGCGTGGGGCAGTAGGAAGCGGCGCTGCTTCTGGCGTGCCGGCTGAGGTTGTGGCTGCTGCTGCGATGGTGGCTTTTTCTGGAGATTAGTGCCGGGCGTGGTCGTCGATTCCACGGATGACTGCGATTTCTGCTTTTCCGGCTGAGATTCGGACTCCTCGCTCTTGCTGTCGCCCTTGCCAGTGGCTGCAGACTGTTTCATGCCTACGGACACAGGGTAAGAAGTGAATAGTTATAGTTATAGTCATGGCAAAGTAAAAGCAGTTCAATTGCCAATGCCAGTTAGCCGCACTTCCAGCGTAGGCTGAGAGTGCGATTGGTGTGGGCGGCGGCGTCATTACCTTCCAATATTCGCATCAGCAAGACGTTTGGCGGAAGCTCGTCAATTCTCACCGAGACCAGAATGCGGCATTCCGGACAGCGTAGTTTGTGCTGGCTGGCCACAATGTCCTGCGACAAAGAGTTTGCATTAGTTCTCAGGGAAAACCCCTTGCATTCCATAACACTCACCTGCAAGCACTTGCGACAGAAGGTGTGCTGGCAGGGCAGCACCTTCGAGGTGGTGTCCAGCCGCTCCAGGCAGACGGAGCACTCCAACAGGTCGTTTAGCGTGTGCGCGTCCATCGCGATCACTTATGCAAAGCGAAGCAAAAGCTCGACTCAAGGATGGTCACTATTTGAATTTCGTGCAGGGCAACATTCCAAAACGCCACTCATACACGCAAGCAGGCACACGCACACCAACACACTAGAACTGGCAATTCCAAGTCGTGCTTGGGAAATATGAATTTATTATTTGAATGGGTTGCAACTAATCACTACAGTTCGGCTTAAATGCTCTGATTCACATTATCACTTTGCTGGGCTAAGCAGCTTATTTAGACTAATTGATTAAGTTTATTAAGTGCAGCCGAAGCTCGTGGCCATTATGCTAAGCGGATATGTATGCACACGGATATAAACCAGCTTCTTGGACACAGTTCAGGTCACACAGTTGTGGCCAGGTGGAGAAAACTAACAGCTTTTCAAGGCTCTCTGTGCCACAAAAATGGGACAATTAGTTCTACAATTCTATTATAATATTTTAATATTTTTTTGGCTACTTTAACTTTTTGCTCTTAAGGATATTTATTTTATTTTAAACATTTTTAAAATATCTTCTTGTGTTTCGTGCTGTTTTGATTTTAGTGTGACCTGTTCTCGCGGTAGAGATTTTCCGCCAGCGCATTCTTAGCCAGTGCTGCTAGTCGACGCAAGCAGTGTTGGGCAAAACCAAATCCCTTTTGTTTTTTATTTCAACCAAAACACGTGTGTCTTGGCCTGAAAGTGCCGTAAAATTAAATTTTAATATATTTAAAAGGCACGCGGCGCAATCAAGCCACCATGCCGAAGGTACGCAGCACCCCGGGCAAGCCCCGGACGCAGGGATTCAATCACTCCAACCACTCTATGAACCCTGAGCGCTCCAAGGAAGGACTCAAAGGTGTCGCCCACCCCCGTACCAAGGGCACGATCAAGCGGCTGCAGATGTACCGAAACTTCAAGGCCAAGCGCGATCGCACTGGAAAGATCCTTACGCCGGCCCCCTTCCAGGTGAGTTCCTTTCAACAGGTGACATTACAATTCTTTGTCCCTTGGTTGAAATCTCTTATGCATTTATGTATGTATGTTTATGTTTATGGTTTTGATAAAAAATATACTTACAAGAATAGTGTTCATGAACATGGTTTATTATAAAGCAAACATACTTACATATATATTCAAATTCTTAAAAATTAATTTGAGAAACTCAGTTCATTTGGTTATTTAATGTCTTTTAAATATGGTTAGTTGACACGCCTCATCGTTTTTGAACAGTTTTGTTTACACAGATTTTGTTTCTTTAAAAATTAGAGTTTTGGTTGCAAGTTATGAAATTCAATATCATTCGTAGATAAAGGAAATAACTTAAGATAAGCGAAATGTTCAGATTCAGGATTCCAATAGTCGCAGCGAGTACTCAATTTGGTAAAACGGCGCTGCCGTAGATCTTTCGCACGTCGGCAGGATGAGCCCGTTTCATGCAGATTGGGCATTGACGCGAACGACGCAGAGCCGTACGGATGCAACTGTTCCCAAAGAGGTGGCCGCAGCGGAGCGACACCAGACGATGGCCGCCCGCAGCCTGCCACGAGGACATGCAGATGGGGCATGTGGTGTCCTCGGACATCCCATTCAGCTTGTCATTTAGTTCATTCAGCTCCTCGCTCAGGTCGTCAATGCTGTCCGCGCTCATGACATCATTAACCGCAAGCTCGTCCAGCAAGGCCAGGCGGTCGCGCTCCAGCTCTTGAATAATTAACTGCATGGACTGCTCCTGCTCCTGAAACTTTTCCTGAATGGTCACATAGTTAGTCATTTCCTGTTGCAGCTGCAGTAGAATGCCCTCGCGCTCCCGGTTGAACTGCTCCATCTGGGCGTTGTGGCGCTCCGGCTGCCGGTTCTCCTGTTGCAGCTCCTCAACCAAATCGTTCATTTTCTGAGCATTCTGCTTCATCTGCTGCGATAGTGGGGCTTCGCCGGAGGAAGAGCTTCCGCGCTTCATGTTCTGCGACGATGTTGGCCTCTGGGACATTGTAAATATACTTTTTTTTAATGCAGTTCTTCCCCTTTTTGAAACACGTGTGCGAACTTTAGTCTTTGTGCATTCAATGACACAAAACGCAATAAAATGGCAGAGTTGGCAGCTCGATACATTTATCGGGGATCGACTGCAGCAGAATAAGCTCGACTACCGCGAACGTATCGATGCGAATATCAATGGCGGTAATATTTGAATAAATTAAGTTACGATGTCCTGTAGTAGTAGTAGTAGTATTAAGATAATAGAAATATAATAGAAATCCAAGACAAACCTTAGGAAGTCGATGTTTTTTGCTCTCGCTTCTACAAACCAGTGAATATTGAGGGACAGTTCAGTGAATACTATGTACAACTTTCGCAAAATGTCCTTCAAACCTATACTAAAATTCATGCACATTTATTTTTTAGGGGCGCCTACCGGCTGGAACAATGGCCAGAGTGGAGCCCACGCCCAAGTGGTTCAGCAATTCCCGCGTCATCTCACAAACGACACTGCAAAAGTTCCAGGATGAGATCGGCAAGGCTGTCAAGGATCCCTATCAGGTGATCATGAAGCCATCACAGCTGCCAGTGACGCTGCTGAACGAGGCCGCCAAATACAAGAGAGTCCACCTGCTGGACACCGAGAGCTTTGACAGCACATTTGGACCCAAGAAGCAGCGCAAGCGAGTCAGCCTTAAAGTGCGGGACCTGGAGGACCTGAGCAAAGCCGCGGATGAGCAACATGAAAAATACGACTCCGCCAAGGATCTGGATCTGATTCGGGAGGACACGGGCGAAAAGAAAGCTGTGCGAGATTGGGTATTCGGCGCCGGGCAGAGCAAGCGCATTTGGAACGAGCTGCACAAGGTGGTGGATGCGTCCGATGTGCTGCTCCAGGTCCTCGATGCTCGCGATCCCATGGGCACGCGCTCCAAGTACATTGAGGAGTTTCTGCGCAAGGAGAAGCCGCACAAGCATTTGTTCTTCATCCTCAACAAGGTGGACCTGGTGCCTGTGTGGGTTACCCAGCGATGGGTGGCCATCCTAAGTGCCGAGTATCCGACCATAGCCTTCCATGCCTCCCTCCAGCATCCCTTCGGCAAGGGTGAGTAAATCCAATGGGAAATCTCTGACAGATACTCAATTATCCTATCCTCTTGTAGGTGCTCTCATCAACCTGTTTCGGCAGCTCGGCAAGCTGCATCTGGACAAGAAGCAGATCAGCGTGGGCTTTATTGGCTATCCCAATGTGGGCAAATCCTCGGTGATCAATGCTCTGCGCTCCAAGAAGGTCTGCAACGTGGCTCCAATTGCCGGCGAGACCAAGGTGTGGCAGTATATCACGCTGATGAAGCGCATATTCCTCATCGATTGCCCCGGTGTGGTGTATCCCTCGGCGGAAACAGACACGGAGAAGGTGCTGAAGGGTGTGGTGCGCGTGGAGCTGGTAACCAATCCCGAGGACTATGTGGACACCCTACTCCAACGCGTGCGACCCGAATACATATCGAAGAACTACAAAATCGAGCACTGGAACACGTCAAAGCACTTCCTGGAGCAGCTGGCCCAGAAGTCGGGCAAACTCCTCAAGGGTGGCGAGCCGGATGTCACGCAATCAGCTCGCATGGTGCTCAACGATTGGCAGCGCGGCAAGCTGCCTTTCTACGTCCCGCCCGAGGGATTCGCCATTCCCAAATCCCAGGAGGGCAAGCAGACAGAGGTTGCGCCTGAGGATCCCAATGACGACACCAAATCCGAGGCGCCAACATTTGTCAGCGAATCGGTAAAGAAGGCACGCGAGTTTAAGCAGATTCAGGACTTCCGCAAGATTCGTGTAGGTCTTGAGTACGAGCAACATGACGTGAAGGAGCTGGACCACATCGACTTGGAGCTCCTGGAGCAGCAAAAGGCCGAGCGCGCGGCCCGCAAGAAGGCACGCCTCCACAACCTTGGCGAAGAGGAGGAAGAGTCTAGCGATGGAGCCGACGACTTCTACTCGGAGGACGAGTACAACGAGGACCTGCAGCGCGTGGTGCACAAAAAGGCCAAGGCCAAAAAGACCCAGGCGCTGGCCATCACGTCATCCGGAAAGTTCCGCATAGCCAAAATGCAGCCGGGAGATTCGGACGACGCTGGCAACAGCTCTGGCGACGACGGCCCCAGCACATCGAAGGCACCCCGACTGACGGCCAAGCAGAAGCGAGCTCTGGAGCGCAGCCAGAAGCGGAAGAAGATCGGCAGCAACTTCTACGAGATGACGAACGTGAAAAACCGCAATCGGAACAAGAAGAAGGACGCGTAACACACCACCTACGTTTACACTCTAGGCTATATTCTGTTGCAAGGAAAGAAAAACTACATATAAGAATCCAAGTAAACTGTTTGATCCTACTCGGCGCACTGATCTTTCTTCTTCAGTATCTTGCGTCCGCACAGATCTGTGCGGGTGCACGATGCGTGGTCGTCGTCGTCCGTGCTGGCCTCCGAGTCGCTGGACTCCGTGTAGGATCCTATGCCCGGCAGCAGACCGATGCACTTCAATGCGCCTGTATTATATTTGTCTGTGATTAGCGTATGGGGCGTCGATGTGGGTGCAGTCTTCTTCTCGGGTTCCTTTGCCTCATCCTCGGCTGTTTTGGCCATCTTGCTGGTGGTGGGCAGTTCGCCATTCTTTCGCTTAATGCCCTGGCCCAGTAAAGACTTCTGAGTGCTGCGTCCAACAACGGCAGCTCCTGCGGATTTGGCTGTGGTCTTAAGCTCCGCCTGCAGTTTCTGTGGGTTCCAGATGATTGATTCGGTGGCATAAATGTCTTTGCTTATTATTAATGGGCTTTACCTTGTCCACGCTCTCCTCCTGCAGCTTTTCAACGCGATTGCGAAAGTCCCTTAGTTCCAGCTCCTCATCGCGCATTTGTTGACGCTCCGCGTTCATCTTGTGGGCATCGACCAGCTCTAGAAACTGCACCTCGTCATCGTCTAGCCCGCGTATGAGGTTCTCTGAATATTGAATGTGTTTTATTAGCCGGCTATTTGCAGTGTGTTGATCACCTACTCAGCTTGTGGGCCTCCTCGTACTCCATGTCCTTCTTATCCTTATTCTCTTTGAGGCGTTCGTACAATGAGCGTGCGTCGTAGGGCTCCTCGGGTCGTTCGACTGGATCTTCCGGTTGACGTACACGCTCCCATTCCTCCTGACGTCTCTGCCTTTGCTCGGCAGCCTCAGCTTCAGTCACAAAGCCAGAACTCATGTTTTATTTCACAAATTACTTTTGGGCAGGCCAGACCACGTTAAAAATTGTACAACACTCCGACAACAGCTGAACAGCTGCGCACTTTGGATTTTCCAACACTCGAATAGAACCGAAAATTTTGTTTGTGTGTCTTCCAGGTGTTGGAAAACGTTGAAGGGAATTCAAAATAAAAACACGAATGGATTTAATTTTATATATACAATGTTTTTTTCTGTAAAGTTTTGACCCCTTTGAGCTTGTTTAGCCTGATCAGCAGACTGCCCGTTTTGAGGTGTAATCTTTTCCCAATTTATCTTGGGACGGGTCTGGTCTGGAAAAATACCCCAATAATTATTCAGACTGAATTGCTCCTTCCAAGGATATGACCCAGGATGACAATTTGAATATAGGCCCATACATCGAAACAAAATAAAACAGCCGGAGCAGTCAAATCACAAGTATTCAGTGGCACGTAAAATGAAATCCGGTGAATTCGCCAGGTGAAAATTTAAGTTTTCTTAAGTTAAAATTCCGAGTTCGCTGAAAATATCGCCTGAATTACTGAAAATCCAGTTATGGACTACGAAATGAAAGGTCCAGAGGTTTAAAATAAACATTATATAGGATAATACAAGATCTACATATATTCATGTCTTGCGACTGCGTTTTCGTTGAAAATTTAGTGGCTGACTTCTTTGGGTCCTTTTATGGCTAAAAATATCGGCTATATTGTATTCTAATTAATGATCCCATTGCAAACCTGCAAGGGTATACAAATATCTGCACGGGTATACAAATATCTTCTTTGCCAGCCAAAATATACGGCTTCATTTTTTAATATTTTTGTTTATTTGTTAGAGAAAGATCTGTGTTAGGCTGAAATACGCTGCTCTTTATAAGAAATTTAAATAATTTCAAGGATTTGAGTCCATCGAGGTCGTAAATAAAAGTGTGGTTTTTTAAAACTTCACCTGTAGCTGTGTATAATTTATTTTATAATAACAAATAATTTCGACAATCCATATAAAACTGTAATTCTGTCGGAAGATTTCAATTAGAATTGCTTCCTAAAATTACTTTCTTGAATTTTTATTTAAACCTTTTTCTCTAAAATGTTGTTCCTTTTTTAAAGCAGCATTTTTTAGCCTTATCAGTTTGCGTTTTTTTGAGGTGTTAATCTTCGCCTGATTTATCTTGGCTGTTTCAATATACACACACTTTTGCTTTGGAGTCATTTCCCGCCACCTTTTGCCCGCAATTTTGGCCACGGAAGTCGGCTTCAGGTTGAGCACGCCTCGCTTTTTAAGATTCTTTCGGAATTCACAGAGGAAAGCGAAATAGGGATTTACAGAAGAACAGTGAGCCGTCTCCTTCGGGCATTTACAGCTGGACCTTTGGCAGTACTTCTCAGACGACATTTTCCCAATAAACCGGAAATTTCCGATATATTTATTAAAATACAATTCGATTTACATTAAAGTCGCGGGCTACATAGCTTTATTTTTGTCGAATCTCAATACGAAACATTTATATAGGTATAGACAGGATGTTGGCTAGTTTCTCCAATAAAGAGCTACAGGATTAGCAAAATACACGATATTATATACTATACACAGATGTGCAGGCATTTAGCTCAAGACGGTTCCCCTTCTCATTGTTTACTCGTTCATCAATTCTCGCCCGGATCCATTGTATACATATACATATATTCAGTTTATAGACATAATTGAGGTCGGAGCACACACTTACAACGAACATCAAATAGGTTACACGACACGGCACGAGAGATCTCTGGAATCTGCGCCGCAGTTGAGTATACTTTATGGGATAATACTGCTAGGAACGGGGGGGTTCTGGTAGCTGCAGACCTACACCCTACAGGATGCTGCAGGAGCTCTTCTCCCGGAAGGGATTCACCTTCTGGGTGAAGCCGCTGAGCAGGCAGTCCTCCTCCTCGTTCTCCAGCATGTACTTCATCATCAGGGAGCAGGCCTCCGACACGGGCATCCTCTCGATTCCCACCTCGCGTCGCAGCTGCGAGTTGATGGAGCGCTGCTGTTGCAGGTTTGCAGCCATTATGTCCAGGACAGCTGTCTCGGCGAGACCTATGGTGGATGCTGGTATGGTAATACTGCCGCCGGATACTTGGGAGCTGCAATGTTTCACCCAAATGTTTATTATTTTCCCCGATTTGCTGTCAGTCAGTCAGTGAGCTTTACCTTACGCAGATATTTTTTGGAGGGGCGCTGAAAAATCAATATTTACATAAGTGTGGCCGCGTACGGAATGGTAATTCGATTTTCCGGCTTTTCTGTGGATTTTCCAAAAGCTTTTCCACAGGTTCAATGGTGGGAAAAAAGCTTGAACGAAGTTCGATCGAAAAAGCTTGGATTTTTTAAAACGGAGTAGAGTTAATTTAAACAATTTCCCTCAATACAAAATATGCTAAATAATAACGATTTTATTTATAATTATAATTTCCATTTTCCTTTGCAAAAATATATGTTTATATAATCCTCTGAGTTGACATTGTGTCTCCTTTAAAAAGGCCTCTAAGTGAGCATGCTGAAGATAATAAAAAAGAGATTATAAGTTTGATTATGGATTGTTCAATAATTAACTCACTCAGGCATAAAGTCGTTTGATTGCTTTGCAGGTGCCTTTTCCGGGTTAATGTTCAATTCCTTTGCCAAGTCTGCGTCCGGTTTCCGGAATGCATTGGCCATAATCAGAATATTCTTAGCTATGCGTTGCTGATCGATACGCTTCTGGGCGGTATGTGTCCGCTTCTCGGCATTCTCCGACATTCTCTGGTCCAGAGGCAGCTGCGGTCCCGGCGGAGTTCGAAGTGGCTCGGGATTGGTCCATATCTCAGTGCCGGGTGTCTCCTTTCCAGTGGTCGGCGATATAGCCGGGCGTGCCGGTATCAAAGGTGAACGCACGCAGACTCTGCAATGAGGTAATCATACAAATATAATCTATCTAACTCAAGGCACATCTTAACCCTTTTCCCGTTTGATATGTTGCTCAAGTTCATAGGAACAGAAACAAACTTTTATTACAAATCTCTTACATTACTAGTCACACTCTAGGCTTGTTTTTGAAAAACAGTTACAAATACACACTCCGTAAAAACATGTTATAAAGTAGAAAACGTCTGATATATATTTCTTGTTCACTCCTTGGGCTGCGTCTCCTTGCGCGGCTCATTGTCCTCGTCCCCGCTCGGTTTCGATCTAGAACGAGTCAGAAATGGGAGAGAACAATGAGCCAAGCCTGATGGAGATTGCACCCCGGTCAACCCAGACGCACCGAACTAAGTCTAACCTAGCCACCCACATGCCGCACTTACTTGTTCACATCCTCCAGCTTCTTTAGCAGACGCTCATTCTCTCGGCACACGATCTCCTGATCCCTGAGAATCGTCTCGCGCACGGTGAACAGGTGGTTGTTCTCCTGCCTCAACGATTCATTCTCCGCCATGTACAGCTTCACCAGCTCGGCCAGCTCGGAGCCATCCAGCTCGGGTAATCGCTCCAGATCCACTTTGGGAACGGGTACGCCGCCGCCACCGCTGCTTACTCGGTCGAGCTGCAGCTCGAGGAGATTATTTT
The DNA here is from genome assembly GCA_018904815.1 of Drosophila ogumai. NCBI lineage: Eukaryota > Metazoa > Arthropoda > Insecta > Diptera > Drosophilidae > Drosophila > Drosophila ogumai. The sequence goes on along the minus strand of JAEIIJ010012771.1, from coordinate 6,872 downwards.
CCGTGGGTCCGGCACCATTTGTGGCTGCCTGATGGTGCAGATTAAGGGCTGCCTTCAAGTGATCGTTCTCCATCTGGAGTGCATGGATGTCACGCTTCAGGCTTAGAATGAGTGCCTCTCGCGGATCCATCATTATCACGGGCTTGGTGCGTATCCTCTTGGCCCGGGAGGCATAGCGCAAAGTATTCAGAGTTTCTGCATGATTGTAATGGGCTGGAGAAACGCAGGCTATCATCAGGGTCACTCCATTCCCGGCCAGGCTATCGGCGAGCAGCTTGGTCAGCTGGCTGTCCCGGTAGGGAATGTGGCCCGACCTCTTCTTGTTGTCACTCAGCGAGGCAATGCAGTAGCCCAGGACCATAAGACTCTTGTTAATGTTGTTAGCCTCCTCCAAGGTCTTGCCTTCGCTCATGGTCTTCTTGGTAAGCTCACTGCCAGCCAGGTCCACGAAGTTTATCTTGCCATGCTTAGAGAGGAATACCCCGCCATCCGTCTGCTGATCGGACAGGATGTGGACGGTGAGTATTGTATGGGACCGAGAAGAGTGATCGTTCATAGCATGAGAGCCAACAGCACGATTTCTCATACCTTGAAGATAGAAGACGGAAAGTTAGGAGTACAAATGTTAATAGATAAAACCTCCTAACTTTGTAACCAAAAAGGACTTACCTTCTTCCAGAACAGCCAGCAGATCATCCAATTCCTCACAGTCCACCGTAAACAGATTTTCCACGAAGAAACCACCCGACTTCTTGGACCAGCGCACCGCCAGCGGTTTCCTTGCACTTCCCGGATTGAGCAAATCGATTACCTAAGGACCCAATAAAAAATTCAATTCAATTTGCGAAACCAATAAGGAAATTGTAGGAGGAAAGGGCTAAGAAAACAAATCATTGAAAATGCCACGCAAAATGCAGAAACATTTCACGCATTGTGACAAACCACGAAAGGTGGGTGGTGACCAAACGGTCAAGTGGTGTCCGAGGGTTGAGCGTGCTGACATCCATTAAATGGAGGTCAATACAATGCATGTTTGGAGGGGGTTTGGCGCAATCAGTATTATGGCCAAATGCAATTTAAATTTAAATTGAACGGCCAGAGGTCAAGTCAAGCCTCTGACTTTTCTGATTGGAATTAAAGCTTGAGTCCCACGTGGGGCGCCAACATACCCGTTCATTGTAGATCTCCATGAACGAGGCCTTGAGCACGTAGTTGACATCCTTGCGATTCTTAATCAATTGGAAGAGGTACACAAACGAACGGAAGATGAGGCCATGACGCGGATCCTTGGGATTCGGTTTGCCAACGAACTGGAATATATGTACAAGATGGCAAAGTCCAAAATTTACCTTTGCGAACATATTCTTAACTCACCAAATCCGGGGGTCCTGTCAGTGTATGCGTTTTGCCAGAGCCCGTTTGGCCGTAACAAAACGCCGTACAGCTGAATCCCTCAATGCCCATCTCTATGATGCGCTTGATGCCCGAGTAGTCTAGGATGTCCTCCTGTGTGGCACCCGGCTCGAAGACCACATTATAGGTGAAGACACGAACACTGTCCCGATTATGTGACTTCTTCTGGCCCACATCGTGACCCTCAAGCTGTCGCGGGCTCGGCATTAATCCAAGTTACAAGATTTCAGGCATACAACTTACGATAACCTGTCCATTTCCGGGAAACTGCAGTGTTGATCCATGGCGATCTCGTTTCTCCTTGTCGTTCAAAGGACGCACTCGCACTACCACGTTGATGTTGTCTTCGGGCGTGGAACATTCCTCGCTGCCCGTGGACTTGGAGGCCACGATTTCCAGGGTGTCGGCACTACCAATCCTGTGGAAATTACCTCGGGCCATTATAGATACATATATTGTGTATTTTCCCTAAAGGATTCATAAAAAATACCTGCCGTGGCCTATCCCAATAAAGCTAATTTAATAAATAATAGTTATTACTTATTTCTCTCCATGCGGGATTTCAAGCAGCTCCTAAACTGGGCACCGAAACTTCCACAATCGCAATTAATCAATCAAAGTGAACCCCAGCTCCCCCATTATTTTATGGAATCCAATTGTGGCTTCTGCGAATTCCCTGAATTTTAGTTGAATTGCCTTGAACTTGATGGAGCTCTGACGTTGACCGGCCTATAAATAACCAAGGTTAAGGGTGGATGGCAGCAGGGCTCGCTGCTTTTCGGGTTTTTCTGTTTTATTGGAGCCCCTTATTTCACACTAAGTCGCAATTAGTTTACCCAAGAGTGTGGGGGTCACATTTCAATTGGATTAACAAATTCGCTTCCAAAAAATTTTATCGTTGTGGTGGCCTATGGAAATATGTAGATATAGGGCCCTAAATTATTGATTCAGATTTCCACAAGTTTTTGTTTTAGCTGTGTTTGCTAACCCTGCAATCATCCAGCTAATTTTGTGGTAAAGAAAGAAAATGTTTCCAATACAAACAGTTTATTGAACTGCAAATAGGCCGGACAACGCGGCGTATGAGCGATGCGCCATCTTGGCGTGATTGTGTGTGGCACGGAGCTGACATTTAACTTTTTCACGTAAATGACTTGTTAAACATTCATGGCCTAATGGCCATACTACCAAAGAATCTACCGTCCACGTATATTAATCAGACATGAGTTGGGCCTGCCGTGTGCTCTTGGTAAATATTTCAGAAGGCGCCAATGGAGAAGAATTAACACGAACCCCTTGGGAAGCGAAGTCTTAAGTGCTTAGTGCTAAGAAAAGTTCAATCAACTTTTAGTGGTCGTGCCCCCAGTCACTGCTAAATAATTAATTGGACAATATATATTAATACCATAGAAATAAGTAGCTGAGAACTAGGGTTTCTTTTGTTGAAAAGTTCTGGGAAATTTTTGTAATTGGTTTATTAACTCATCCTTTGACCTAGCTGAAACTCATTCTATATTAACCTAGGTTTGTTTTGTACTCATTTTTGATTTAAACTTTACAAAGACTATTATTTCCAGTTAATTATTAGTTGTTTCAAGTTATGTTTCATTTTAAGAGACCAATAATTTCCCTTTGTCTATACAAGATACTATAGATAATTGGCCAGTCGTTAACATATTTGTAAGCCTGTGTAAATAGAAGCCTACTTGGCCGGAAGGTTAATGTTAGCCTGAAACAAATATCAAATAATTGTCCAGCTCCGATTTAAAAGCAACGAAAATATGGGTTTTTTCGTGTCAGTTGTTTGCGAATCAAATAAAGCGTAGCGGCGAGCGAGAAACTGGAACTCTCACTTTTATTTCTCAGTCATGGAGTCGCCGATTTTGAATCGCTGGGACTGTGGGAGACATTTATTAGCCATGCAAAAGTTTAGGCAACGAAATGTCAGGCTTGATTATCTTTAGGGGCGTAATTATGACCTAACTCGCTGTGTGCATGCCAGGAAAATCCATACTCCATATACAGTTCGTATGGATTTTCAAACTCCCCACTACTGGCCGCTACGCACGCGAATTCGCTTTCGAAGTAAGTGTACTTTGGGCAGGTCCGGAAATTTAGCTAATGCACGTCGATGCCCCGGCTAGATCTAGTTGAATTATGGTCGTATACTGTATATATTTAATAAATATTATTTATGACAACTGGCGGGCACTGCCAATGTGATAGAGTGTGTCGTCCATCATAAGGCTATCAACGCATTCATTAATCAAAAGGCTGGAACACATGCGTGCTCGAAAATAATTATAACGTTGCTGGGATTAATCGTGTTGTATCTAAAAGAAATAACTTCTAGTTCCATATACCTGCAGACTTAATCACCAAATGACATAGGTGCCAATTGCAGACTTACAGCCATCAATACAAAGTATTAGTAATACTTCTCTGGAAGATGAGCAGAAAAATAACACGTGTTTCCTGGCCTAGATAATTAGGTTTCAAACTTTCATTAAAGTAACCGGACTGGAGTACCTTTTCTTGCCTGAATAATTGATGAACCTTTCGGAACCACTTCGAAGCACAAACTTAACCCAGTTGCCAGCGAGGCAAAGAACTAGGGTCCTTAACCTTAACTCCGTTGTGCGGAGACCGAAATAAAAACCATCATAAATATGTCACTTTCGCTCTCAACTCCGGTCAATGATAGGCCAGGACACATACTCGTGCTCACAGCAGCGGACTTCAATATGCTTTAATTGCAAAATCGATTTGTGTCGTGCTCGCCGAGAACTCAACCCCCAGATCTTGGCGATACTTGCCTTCTTTTTTCCGCCCCCGCTGCCTAAATGGAGGCTAACTGCTCGTCCGCTGTCTGTCCGTCCGCTTGATTGCCTGTCCGCCGAACAGTTTTCCTGTCTATCTCCCTTGGATTACTTATTGTGCGTGGTCATTATGGTCTGGCCCGTGGCTTTTCCCCGGTTTCCTTTCCTTCGCCTCGAGTTGGTCGGTTTTTAATGGATCGCCGATTAAGGGTGAGCTGGCTAGCTGGCTACTCCCGACCTGTCGTGTTATCATTACCCCCTGCCGCCGATTCCCGTCCTGCCAAATGGTCTGATGCAAATTAATACATTTCCCCAGTACGCCCATATAGACTCATTTAATAAATAATTGGCTATATTACGACTTTGGCCAAGGCTTTACAACGGGGGAGTGTGTATAATGTGTATATCGCTATTAAAATTCCAAAAATATACAAGTACAGTAACCATTTTGTAAGCTTTAACTAATTGATAGTTAATTTAAAATTATTTAAGAAGACCAAAAGGTTTTTGAAATAAAGTTAAAGTTAGTTAGTTAGTTAAAGTCTTCAATGATAAATATTGGATTTTAAGGTATACCTGATAATTATAAAATTTGAACAGCTATTCTAATAAAACTATTTTTTTCTACACTATAGGTATATATTTTTAAATCTATCAATTTAAAGAATTATTCGCCTAAAAAAATGTGCTTAGAAGCCCTTCGCTTTTGGCTTTCCTGTTTTTGGACGCTTTTTCATTTGGTTTGAAGACCACAGCTAGTTCTATGGGACTCCTGGTCAAACCTTTTTGGCCTTACTTGAGTCTTGGCCTAACAATATTTTTAGCAGGTTTCACTGTCCTCAAGTTATCACCTATTGATTACGGTGGGAAGCATCGCAATCCTAATCCCACACTTACTCATTCTCGCGTGAACGTAGAAAATAAGGCGTATTCCGGGAACTACCTCCTCCGCCGCTGCCGGTGCCTCCGCTGCTGCCCGTTCCCTTCTGAGGACTGAGACGACGCATGCCGTTGGTCAGGCTACGGGATCGGGGCACACTGCTGCTGCTCCCTGAGCCCAGACGCTGGCCCTGGCCGGTGGACGAGGGCGCCTTCCGGCTACCACGAGAACAGGCAACGGGCGCCCGACCCCGTCGACTGCCAGACGTACCGGCGCTGTCCGCACTGCTCCCGCCGCTGCTGTTCAGATGCGGAACACTGGAGGCCCGACGAACCATGGCCACCGCCTAGATGCGACCAGCTAGGCAGGATAAGTGGGCTCTTGTTTGCTCGGCGCTGGGATGTCCCGTGGACATGGCAATGTGCGACGCGACTCACTACGGTGACACGCAGGTCGGGTTAATATTCAAAAGTGTCTGCCTTTCCGCTCTTCCGGATAACCTCGCGCCGCAAAAACTCAACACGAACTGGCTGGCCAAGTTCACCAGAGTAGCCTTTTTTATTCCAGCCATCAGATTTATGGTAATTTCTACGCACGCACACCACCGACCGACCACTGGCCGCTGCCCAGTGGCCGCCACCCCCGCCCGGCACCACCTGTAATTGGACATTGTTGTGGTTGTTGATTCCACTCGCCAAAGGCAGCTCTCGCTGCGAGTCGCTGGTGAGACTCCTGGCCATAATAGCAATTAAATCAACGTGCTGTTGGTAAACAAACATGGTTGGGTGGATGGTTGGTTGGTTGTCCGGATGACCCCACCACTGACCCTGGCGCCATTCGTGCCCATTCATCGTGCGCAACTACAACAACATTGGCTGGCTCGCTGACTTGTCGTGGTTTATTTGCATTTACTTTGGCATAATCAGAGTCGGGAACGTGGAATTCCTTTTTCAGGATATTAAGCCACGAGCATGGACGGCTGGGTTAACCCATTGTTCACAGTTATTTGAGATTTATTAAGGGAGTTCCCCGAAATGCATATGCTTGAGGAAGAGTTCTTGAAGTTTCCGAAAACATCAAGGACTTTTCTTAGGAATATTTACGAATTACCATTAGATGTTTGTATACTTTATGAAACAAGAAATGCTTTAGTATATTTTGGAGCTTTAAAAATCATGAGGTTATTTCAAAATTTGTAAAATATTTAATTTTTCGAGTGAAATGTTTAATTTAATTTTAAAAATAGAGTTTAATAAATAACTTATCAATTTTTGTAACAACCATTAGACCGATTTTCAATTAATTTCCATCCCCAACTACAAATGTATAATGTAGAATCCAATGACTACCCTAAGAACTGAGAATAAATAAAATTTCTTCTCCCAAGTAGTTCAAATTTATAGTCAACCAGATATAGTTACTAATTAGTCTCTTCTTGTTAAAAAGCCCCGTCATATAGCCTTGTTGATTACCATATGGATTGATGAACCAATATTAGCCCCTTCCTTGGAGTGACCAAACAAATTACGACAATTAGTTTCGATAGTGGCTTTTGTATACGTCTCTCACATTGATGCGTGTGGTTTATTTCTCCCATAATCGATTGCATTCAGAGGTTTGCATTTAATTTTCGATTGTGGTTTTTGTATCTAATCATAGTCATGTATAATTTTATATGTAGATTTAGTTAAGAACTAAGTTTGGGGACTGCTATGTATAAGTGAAGGCCCTTATTGCCTAGGTGTTTTAAGGGATCTCTT
>JAEIIJ010012763.1:0-46755 GCA_018904815.1 Drosophila ogumai | reverse complement strand
TAAATGTATTCTCTATATAATAAGAAAAGTTTTAATAAATATAAAAGGAAAAATATATAAAAAAATACCAAATAATTATCACAATATCGATATTTGGATAAAAAAATACCGATAAAAATATATCTTCTTTAGATAAAATATCGATATATAGATATTATGATATATTTTCCCCATCCCTAGTCCACACCCAAAGCCAGCAACCAAACAAACATTCCTCGAGGAAAACAGCGAAATTCACTGAATTTCGAACTCAAAGCATGCAAAAATCGTCCCACTTTGCACGCGAGGATTCCCAGGAGCACCTGCCCAGCAGCCAGACCCACAACACGGTGAACATGAAGCGGCGCACCCTCTCCGGAAGCTGTGGCGTTGGCGTCTTCGTCTTTGCGTTCGCCTTCATTGTGATTGCCTTTGCAACGCCCAGTTGGTTGGTGAGCGATTATCGCATCACGGGCGCCAAACTGGACCGCTTGGGGCTTTGGGTGAACTGTTTCCGTTCGCTGCCGGACGTCAACGATGACAGCCAGCGGCGGTTCTTCGTGGGCTGTCGCTGGGTCTACGATCCCTTCACCACGGGCTACGATGAAATCAGGGGCTTCCTGCTGCCCGCCTTCATGATAGCCACCCAGTTCTTCTACACACTGGCCTTCATCGGGATGCTGGTAAGTGCCATCGGAGTGCTGATCTTCTTCCTGTGCGCCGGCCCCGATCAGAAGCACTTCATCACGCTCATCCGATCGGTGGGCTATGTGCTCCTTGGCTCCGGTGTGAGTGCAGCCATTGCCGTGATTGTGTTTGCCTGTTTTGGCAATCGGAACGGCTGGATGCCGGAGCATGCGAACAACTGGTTCGGCTGGTCCTTCGTCCTGGCCTGCGTGGGCACGGTATTCACCTTTGTGGCCGCCACCCTGTTCCTCAGCGAAGCCCATGTCCAGCAGCGGAAGCGGGTGCAGTTCAAGGAGTCGCAGACGCGATTCGAGCTGGTGCGCGGATAGTTGCGGGTAAGTACTTGGCCATATCCAAGTCATGGTCGCCGGTCTGACCCCCGTCTTTGTTTCTTTCTTTCAGACGCAGCAACTAGCACACATTTGCACTAAGGAAAACGAGAATCTACAAAGACAATTTTCAGAGAAAAAAGAAACAAAAACATTCCGTCCCCACGAAGAATTCTCACATTCTAACAATTACAGTCGAACTTCAACAAGTAGGAACTGTATGCTAGCCGCCAAGCTTTACAGAAGCTTTTTTATTTTATGTTTCCTGCTTAAAACTAAGCAAAATTTTATGTTTATTGTTTAAAGTTAATTGGCCATAATGCAAAATAGTTTATTGAAATCTAAGACAATCTTGGAATTTAAATGTTTAACTTCGAAAGTCATGTTTCATATTTTTAAAAAGTCGGAAAAACAAATTTTCTTATTCAGAAGATTAAAAATCAACAAAAATTCAAATTAATAATTACTCGAATTAGAATACCTATATTTTTTTGTCTCAAATCCAAAATGTTATATCAAATCAGATTTTAAGCCAGTTAAAATATTTTCAGTGTTCTTTGTAATCATTTAATTTAAATGTTTATGAATTAGGCTTTTATTTTAAAATATCGTAGGCTATATTAACATTTTATATACCCAAAAAACATATCGAATATTTATTCCGAATAGTTTAAGGCTCCACTTAAAGAAGTTCGACTGTAAAGTATAGGTTTTTAGTTAAAAAAGTTTATGCAATTGACAGACAAAACACAGTCATCCTCTCAGTATATTCAGAATATTCAGTTTATGGTACTTATGAATCATCCATCCAATCGACCAGAACAATTCCAGACGAAGACTGAATGTTTTTCCGAATATGAAAAGCACATCGATGCACAGCAAGCAACTATCAAGGGAAAGACGCTCAAACAGATGACGCATATGTAGAGTAAAATGCGATAATATTTGCATAACAATTTTCGCTCAATTAACGCCCAGAGACAACCAGACACAGCCATTCCCCTCCAGCAAAATGTACCTTTCATTTATTTTACTTTTTTTTTTTGCAAAGTCGCAGGCTTGTCGGAAACTAGCAACGAAATATTACACTCGTGCCTTAATTAGAGAAGAGATAACTATTTTGGTATAGTTTATAGTGCCTGAATACAAATTATAATTATTGTTAGAGATACCTGACCTGATGACCGACTGCCTGCGACCTGCCACCATACCCAAAAGATCTATTGGATTGCATAAATTTGTGCTAAGCATAGTGCCTTAGTTAAGTGACCCAGAGAAAGCTAAGCGAATCACATTCGTCCATTAACTTTAAGCAATAATCATTCCCCTTTTACTCGAATATAACGCACACGACTACCTTACCTTCTTTTGAAGGTAACTTAGAATCTGTATTAGTATTTATCCGTCCTCTGCACAATGCTTTACAAAACTTGTATTTGTAGCATATTCTGAACCAAGAATTTAGCAATGTATTAAAAGCAAAAACAAACGTCTTTTACTCCATATACAATTTAATATTTGTAACGTCTTTTATGTACAAACGACTTTTAGCTAAAGCGAAGAAAAATAAAGTTTTTATTGTATACAACATCTGAATGACTGCTTGCATCTTTTGAGCGAGTTCAAGGCAGGGCCTGGGGGTCCGAACAATGCATCCGCCGCTTCCAAGTCACTTTGGTGCATTCGACTTAGTTTTCCCATGGCGCTTGCATTTTGGGAAATCCGAACAAACTTTTTGTTGTTGCCGTTGTCTGCTTTTGTAGCTGCTGAGGCAATGCGTTGTCGTCGGATATGCATCGGCCGACTGGAGAAACAATTGATATCCCAACAGATTGTGGGCTGCGCCATGTGTCACGTTGCGATGTCGAAGTCATCTTTTTGTGTTGGATTATTCAAAGAGTGATGGATAAATAATGGCATTAGCACATCGGAAATAAATAGGGAGGAATTAAGTATTGTAAGTCCCTTTCATTATTAAAATCAAAGCTAATATGGTCGAAGGTGATTTACCTTAGCCAAAGTCAAAATAAAAGCTATCCGAAATATTTGTTTGCTGCAGAAATTAATTGTTTTTAAGCCATTTAATGTAAATATTAAAATATTTATATATATTTTTAAATTATATTTTTTGTCAATTTTTAAAAAAGGCATTTCATTTTTATTCGGAAAGCGTTTTTTTTTTGACGATGTATCCGCTTATAAATATTTAAAAAAGCTGTCACCAGAATCTATTTATTAGGTTAATAAGTCTGTTCACCGAATTTAATTTTATATTTATCCATAATTTCATAAAATTGTTGGTTAAATCAAAACTCGAAAAATCTATAACTAAGCCAAAAAGGCATTCCATTAAATTGGTTTTAGTTTCTACATATATGGTTAATAAAGAGGGCTTTTGAAATTGATGTAAGTAAATATACAAATTATTTAGTGTTCTAAAAATGTGATCAATAAAGTGGGTGTAAATGCTAAGCCTAGAAACATTTTATTGTATACTTTTTATTTCTGTTTTAATATTCGGCATTTCAGTATAATGTACAGGGTATCTCGCTGCGGAGCCCACTCGACTTTACCTTTCCTACTTGTTCCGACTCATATTCGTAAATAGGTTTCTATTAAGAACATAATCTGTCATTTGCATATTTTAATTTTAATTTAAACAGCTTAATTGAATGATAAATTATGAATGCCAACGTTTAAGCAATGACCTGTGAATAATTGAATTGGCCGATCTTTGACAAGAGTAACTTTTAAAAGCCTTAAGCTTACGAAACACTTGATTAATTGTGCATTTAAAACGCCACAGAATTCAATATTTGATCTGCGAAGGCTTCACTTCGGCCGCCTTTCAAATCTTCCAAAAACCCACAAAACTATTAGATCACTTTGTCAACAATATCTGGCTCACTCACCACTCACCCGGGCACTTAAAATGTCTTTTAAATGGTAACCATAACAAAATGAAATATATTAATTTATCTGGCTTATAAAGGCATAATTAGTGGAACTGGTGTTTAGAAATCTCGGACTGAAAATTCCCCCACCCACGTTCTTGTGACCCGACATGGCAATGACATTCAGGGAAGAGACGGAAAGAAAAATGGATCTCTTGCGTGATTTTGAGGACTTGCTGAAGCGTAAAATCTGCCGAAGCCAGTGCGGATTGATGGATGGATTAATGTGCAGATTCGCTACAGATCTGATTAGCACGAAACCAAGTCGAAGTCGCAGTCGAATTCGAGACAAACCGGACGCCCCATGCCCCATGACTGACTCCGGCGAGCGCGGCCTTGGCGAGAACTGCACAGAAATATGTGCTAAACGCAAATTTATTTACGGACTTTATTATGGCCACCATATCGAGAGTGGGGAGCATCGAAATTCACATTCATATCCACTTTGGTGTGACCTCACTTGCCGTTAGCCGGACAAGCAAATCGGCTTACACCCATGATTACACGGAACGGATTAAGAACTTGAAAATACGAGTAATTCGGGATTAAGCCAACCAACCGACTGTGTGTGTGAAAATTGTCGAGTTCTGGCCGCTCAGGGTTCTTCTGCCTCGCAGTTACGCATTTTTGATTGACGGACGGACAGCTGCGAAATCCCCTTTTGGAGCAGTTCGCTGATTACATGTGATTTAGGAGACAGCGTAATTATAAGGTGTTCATGGGAAATTAGCATGCACAAAAATCATAATTATTTATAATGTTTCAGTTAATGTTTATGCATATATTCATGGCAAATAAATTTCAAACTAATATATATAAATACATTTTATTATGAAAATAAGACACAACAGAGGGGAGAATAAATTTTTGCTTAATTTGTTTAAAGAGGTTTCAAGATTTTCCATTTGCATAAAATGCCGTGCCACATACATACGGTAGAACAAGAATCTAAAGTTAATTCCGAGACCGAGACGATGCTTCATTAACAAAAGGCAATAATATACCTGTTCTTAGGCGCTGGCCAGAGATTAATTGCCATCGCTTTGGCCACAATGAAGCATTTTGCATAATATTTTCAATCAAATCGAGCGTCAATGAACGCTTCTACACATTGAAATTAAAAGTTGTCGGTGGTTCAAGAAAAACCTTAAATCGAAACCGAGAGTTTCGGTTGGGCCAGCGATTACGCAAAGGTCTCAAAAATAAACTGTTTATAATCAATAAGCAATGGACGAGAGCCATTAGATTGATTACTGTTTGCCACACGCAAACTTTCCTCCAATCCACTCTTTTTTTTTCTGAAGTTTTAAAGTTTTGTCTATCTATAAATATTGATTGAGCCCGTGAAGGTCGGGCTTAGTCCGGGCTCATTAAATCTTTATGGTCACTGTCGGTTTTATTTTATTTTTTGAAATAGAACAACTTCTATGGCATTTTACACAAATTGGTCTTGGATCATTTTAAACGAGGGGCGGCTTCTGCTGGATTAACTTGTCTAGCTTAATGGGATTCATCAGTTTTAAGAGCTTTCCTTTCTGGTCTGATCCGATCCTAAATGCTTATATATATTTTTTAGAGCCCGATCTGTTTGCTGGTTTCTTGGTTTGTCGTTCTGCTGACGTTGGTAATTAATGGGGAATTTATTTGGATTCTTGTTTTGGGTATTTTCAGTGTGTATCTTAAACGAGATTAGCATGCTTATAAAAGTTTCATAAGAGTCGGGAGTGTTTAGTGTGCAAAAAAAGAAGCAAGTTTGCATCATGAATATGCAATCGAAAGGTGGAAACATTTCTTTATGGAGTTGAATGAAATTCATTGTCTGGTTATATTCTGCACGGGCAACGAAAGCGGAAAGATAAAATAAAACAACTTGAATTTATATATATTTTTAAGCTAATAATTATAAAGAAACCCAAAAATCTGGGCGTGTTTAGAACAAATTAAGCTCGCCTTGGAGCCAGTATTCAAATTTATTTTAATCGCTTTCGATGATGAAAGTTCTTTTAGCTTGAAAGCGAAAGTCTTTCTCTAGAAATTCAGAATTTGCTTGTTTCTCTGTTTCTGCTTTTGTTGAAAGTAAAAGCGCCTTTAAGCAGATTAAAATTTTTCAATATTTTTCTTTATGAAATTCAGATTTCCCATTTACATGTTGGCTTTCGTATTTCAAAACAAATGCTCGCCTTGTCAGATTTTCAATTCGATTCCCAAATATTAATCATCCGTGGCGAATGGACCACCCGCAGATTAAACCATTCAAAGTCTCACCTCATAGCTGACACCGTCATCAGAATAAGTATGAGCATTATAAAGACACGATGTCGTGCGTCAGCAAGTTCCTTGAACTTCACACAGTCACCTAAAATAGATGAACGTGGCAGGGCGAGCGCTGAGACAGTTTGGTGGCTTTTAGTTTAAACACGATGCTTAGTTATTATAGAATATTATATCACACGGCATAACCAGTATCCCCTAGCTGACCATAATTCTGGCGACCCGCGATATTATCATTCAAATGGCCCAGCCCCAGCCCCAGCCCCAACCTCAGTCCCAGCATCCACAAGTGGCCAATCCGGACACGCAACATTTGCGCGTCACACGAAAATAGTGCTGAGCCAACAGATCATTAGATATGCTCCTTCTCAAGGGAGGAGGAGCAGAAACCGGAGACAAGGCCATAACTTGTATGTAAAAGACACTTCATAACACTTTCAGATAAGAAACGCGCCTGAGTTATGAAAGAAAAGTGCCATTAACACTCCATGCCGACTAGAACGGGTTCAGGCGGGCTCTTAAAACTAAACTAAATTGAATTCACATTCAAATTTATGCGCACACATTTCGCCCGAATCAAATCGGCAATGTTTTTGGCAAATTAAACAAGCTACCAACCGAACTTTGATTAGAATCAAGAAAATAGAGAATGTGGTTCTCTGGCCCGCCAATCGTAAAAGTTCAGTTGATTGGCTTTTTGAATTTTAAGATTTTATTTGGAATATATATTTGCAAGATTTTTTATGATCTGATTTTAAGAGAGCTTTGTGTGCTAATGATGAACATGAGAATGGATCAAAAGTTGCCTAATTGAATTATTTCTATGCTAATTTGTGTGTTTTCCTCCCCGAAATAGATCGTAAAATGTTTGCTCTCGCGTTGTTTCTTATGGGCTGCTTTGCTCCCCATTAATATGAAAATGTGACACCTGAGAGGTAGGCAAATATATCAACTTTTTGAGCCCCCAGCCCGCTTAAAAGGTTGCTTAATTTTGAACAATTCTTTACTTTAGTTAAAATTAATGTTTGTTTTTATTTGTGCGAAGCCTCAATGCCACTGGTTTTATTTTATTTTTGTATTTCGCTTCAGTTTGAATTCCTTAAGAGGCGGTTTTTTCTGGCTTGTATTTCCTGGCCAAAAAATATATACGTGAGCCGACGCATTATATTTCGATAAATCACAAAAGATAAAGAATCTTTGCCAGCAGGTGCGGCGTTTAAGAGGTGTCTTAAGAGGCTTAGGAGAGGTGGGATTTAATTGGAATGGAATCCTCCGGTTTGATTTTGTAAAAACAATCGTTAAACTTTTTATGGACTAATCGTCGCCGCTCGAGTTGAGGTTTCTGCATTTTAGGCACTTAAAGAGCTGCGGCTTATTTTCGTGCGAGCTTAATTTCGTGTCATAATTCAAACAAATGCCTCGCTCATAAATTAATAAATATTTATGGTTTTAGTGCTCTGCGATTTCGAAGAAATATTTAACAGGCTTAGGCAAATATAAGCGTTGGTTAAAGTGTATCTCCTCGAAACGGAAGTAAGCAGTTAAAAGTCACTCCGATAAATTTCGCTTGGTGTTGACAGTCAGCGACGGGACAGAAGTGTATTGATTGATTGCAACAAGGTGAAGGAAATTTGTTTGCAGATTTGTTTGACCATGTTCAGCCTTGGCTCTCTGCTCCACCCCCTCAGCGTGCTTGGCTCCTCCACAAATACACCATGCCTTAATGTTCTTCGCCACAAGAGTTCCCCGTATGCAAATCACTTGTTTATATCTGTGTTGGCAGCTGCTACTACAACCTCCACCTTGGTCCGAGACAGGGTACAAACAAGTTCTCGGTGTCTGATATCATTGATAAGATGGCCAGGCGGATTATGTATATGGCCAAATGCCTAAGACAATTGCGGCTGTCACTCCAACAGACCCGGTCGTCATTTGTCTTGGCCATTATATCAGCTTTTAATTGGCCGCGAATTCTTTGTCGCTCTCGTGAATTTCTCACGTATTGTGTGATGACCAAAAGCGCAGCACAGAAGCGGATTGAGGGAGAAGGGATTTTGTAATTTCATTTTATATTTAATATTGAATAAATGTAACCACGGAAAAATGTTTAAATAATTAAAAAAATAGTTATTACTATTACCATAGTATTTACATTTTCTTATTAAAATTTCAAACTTAATTACCTTACAGTTATTTAAAACAAAAAAAATATTTTTAAGTACGGCGTAAGTTCTGGGAAATATTTAAAAAGGTAATAAAATACTTTTCATGCTTATTAAAAATATTAAAATATTTTATATGCTTTGAAAAATAAGCAGAAACCCCAAGAACGACTTTTCTGGCCACAAAATGTTGACTTTTGTCAGATTATACAATTATCTTTACTAGACATTTCAGCATTTGTTTATTTTTCCTCCACTTATTTTAAATCCGGCCCTGTTTTTGCCAAAAAATCACCTCATAGGCCTGTTCTGCTTTTGATTAATAACTTGACTAATAATTTGACTAATGCATTTTTAATGAAACTCCCCTTCAAAATGACATCATTCAGAAATGGGTTTGTCAAGAGAAGTTGGCAAAGTTGGCCAGAAACTCAAGCTGAAGTAATTGCAGGCCAGTAATTCTTTAACAAATTGGCAGCTCTTGAGAAGTTCCCCAAGAATGTCATAAGTAACTTACAAATACATTTCCAAGTCTCTCTCCCAGCTTGTTAAATTTATGTCTGTCATTAAACTTTGCGAGAACCGGCAAGAAGCGGATGTAAATTGTATCTACGCGTATGCATCTGGGCTGTGACGCATCCATGAGTTCGTTTTCCTTTCACTTTAAAAACTTCTCCTTTCAACGGAGCAGCGGAAGCCTGACATTAAAGGATTACAAGGGACGGTCTTTCTTTTTTTGTTAATGAAAAAAAAATTAATTCCAGACGAAACTTAAAGAGAGACGCCCCGAAATACCAGGAGAATACAGAAAAGGGAGGAAAGGACTTTATAGTTGATTAATTTTAGGTACACTGAGGAAATTGTATGCTGAATATGTAAAATTATACTTCTTAAGATAGTATTTTATATCTCTAAAGTTTAAAAAAATAAAAGCCTTATATTAAATAGTTGTGACATGTATTTTTTCCCTGTGCAACAAGGTTCAGATTGCACAAGGGCACCCGGGGCAAAGTCATTCAACTTAGTAGGTTACATAAGCATCGATGCGTGCGGCTAAAGACGGAAACAGCTGCAGGGAATTCACTCACATTATATATATATATATATGATAACTGAAGGTCGTCGAATGCAACATGCAACATGGACTTACACCAGGGATCAAGGGATCAAGGGACTTGCCATGACTCATCCGCGACACGCCGGCATTCGGCTGAACGATTTATGGGTAACGAAACCCGGCTTCACATTTTGCATTCCCAACGCCACGCATCATCTCATCTCATCGACTTGAGTCAGAGCCATTGACTTTTGGTATTTTGTCAGTCTCTCGGAGACGCTGTGCTGCAACAAATTGCTTTCGGTTTTTGGTAGGCTTTCTAAATTTGGCGTTCTGCCTGCTCTGCCCCAAAATGCTGGCCACTCGCCTCGGACTCTTCTTGTTCGCATGAAATATTGATCTTAGGTTAAAGTTGCTCACTTGGCCCCCCCTTTTCCGTTTTTTCCACAAATCGAACTTGACTTTTGGGCTTGTTAAAAGCATATCTCAAATGCGATATTTCTATTTATATATTTTTGATTTCTTGATAGTTTCGCCAGCTTATGAATTTGATTAACAAAAATTTAACTTGTTTTGCGACTGATGATAACTAAAAGTTTTCGGTTTTTGTGGTTTTGTTCTCTCAAAGGTCGTTTCCACAAAAAAAAGAGACGAAAAAACTTGTGTATTGTGTGTGACTCGGTGTGGTCATAAAAATAAAGATTTGTGTGGGCTGAAAATTCGCAAAAAAAAAAGAGAATAAAATATATAAATTTATTTAAATTTCACAGATCTCAAATTTGGATTAATTACAATTTAAATATATACAATTTCTTTGTCCCTTTTTGCACTGCCCAAAAAAGTATATATATATTTCACACGTTGCCCACTTGTGTTACCATTTCGCTTTTGTTTTTGGCTTATGTTTAATAATTTTACTGTCAATGAAACTCTGCCAAAAATGCATTTACATATGAAGTAAAATTAAAGCAAAACGAAAACTACCAGTTTTAAATGTTTCATTTTGTTGTTGGCCCAGCTGAAGCTGCGAAAAATGAAGCAAAAAATCTTAATAATCATTTGAGAATGCCGAAGGCTTTTGAGGATATACCCAGATTACTAAGCGATGTCAAGGTCATTGCCGGGGACTTGGACTCGGATACCCGGTAATGTACAAGGAATTTCGAGAATGCATTTAGTAATTTGACTCATTCCACTTACTTTGTTTTATAAAGTCTATTAATAATTAATGTGCTCACGATAATCCCAGCTTAATATAGCCGTTGGCATATATTTTTTTAAATTTATATTTCTTAAGTTTTAACTAAGCCCACGTAGACACATATTTTACAAAGAGCCCCAGCAGGGTTCGATTTTGCATGCTGGGCCAAGATTCGATTTCATTTTAATGCTCTACATAAGGGTAACGTTGAATATTGAAATTTAAAATAAATATATAATTATATTAAAATGCATAACTAAACTAAAATATATTTACTGCTTGAATATTGAAAGTGAAATAGCAATAAAGCTTTCTTTTTCTGCTTAATTAAATTCTTGCCACAAATACTCAAGAGTATTTAACTTTCGCTTATTTTTCTCTTATTTATTTCCATTTTTATAGTCGAAAATACTTGTACAGTGTCTTCATTCCGTGGGTTTCGCCTTGACTTAAGCATTGCCATTAAATTCATCCTGTTTTATGCCCAACAGCAAAGAAGAAGCTGATTATTTTCTGTGTCAATTGCTGCCTTCAAGAGCAAAACCAAGTTTCTGTATAAAGCTGAAATCGCTTCCCCTTTTTCGTTGCAATTTAATCCACAAAATGTGACTTAAATGTCAACAGCGCTTTGAGAAATAAATGCATTGAATAACATTCTATATAAGTTTGCCTAAGCGGATCATCAAACGGAAGCCTGTCGCAACTAAATACAAAATAAAGGTGTCTGAATTATGGCAAACGGATTGGCAGCGATTTCCTATCCGGCTTGAGCTCACAGATTAATTTCTTGGCTACCGTGTGAGTTCATTTCAGCATTTAGATATATTTATATTCCGGCTCATTTGTGATCAATAGCCGAAATATATATTTTAATTATGGCTCCCTAATACACAGGAAGAAAAATAAGTATATACGGAAATCGAGAAGACGAAAGAGCTTTAATTAAATCAATAAACCATCTAAATACTTTTTAGCAACAAAAAAATTTAAGCTTAAAATGCAAAAGCAGGGAGCCAGCAAAAAAATCATAGGAAAAAAGCAACAATCTATCCAGCTATGTATAGCTAAAATATCACTCTTCGATTAACGATTAAATTAAATCAAAATAAACACGAAAAACTCGAATTTTCAATTAAAGACTAAAAAATGTTCTCTTTGGACAAACAAAACAGAAAACAATAAAACATAATAGAGAATAAATAATATGAAGAAAAAAATCAATCTTTAAATATTAATGAACCCCCCGAAGAACCTGAAAGTGAACTGAAATTCTTGAGACACGCAAGCAGATCCTAGAAGACATCGAGATCGAGATCTTTGAGAGCGACTCCGAGTCCGAGTCCGCGGAGAGTGCTCAATTTATCAAGTATACGACCTGTGGCTCGGCTCATCTCTCCGCTTGGCGCTTGGCCAAATAAATTAACGTATCCAGCGAAAAAGCGTGCATAAAAAATAAAAAATCAAACTTGTTCCCACTCACACACTCACGCACTTTAAGCCCCAGAGTCTCTGTCACCTGAGTAGGTGTGCGTGCTTTGCTGGGTGTGTGTGTGTTGTGTGTTGCTCTCAAGTCTCGAAATTCGATTTCAGTTTTTCAGTTTTTTTCGTGTTCATTTTTTTCGCCTTTTTGTTTCGCGTCTGCCTCTGTTTATATGGCAAAGACGCGATGCGTTCATCTTCAGTTCGTCCACATCGGTCACCACGGTATGAGCTCTAGTTTAGGCTCCTAAAAGTAACTGCTACTAAACCCCCACTAGTGATCTACTATATGGAAATCCAACCGACCGAACTGTACTAATTGCAAGGATAAATAAGATGGAATTCTCGAGAATTCCACCAAGCCTTGCTATCGTGTGAAAACTGTGTGCCTGAAACAACAAAAAATTAATGCGTACAAACATTTTCTTCTTTTTCAAGATTGGAAATTGGATAACTGAGTTTATTCCATTGTAAAATCTAAAATACCTAAATATTTACTGGCGTTCCTTGTGTCAAAAAAACCGTAAAATTCGTTGCAAAATGGCGCGTGCAGCATTATGCATGGTAAGTTTAAAATATAAAAAGGAAATATTTGGGGAAAATTATAAGAATTACCTTAATCAAATTTGAATTAAATATTAAGCTGCCTAAAAGCAGATTAATTATTTGGTTTTGTTAAGGATTCAATTTTGAACAACACCTTGTTTTTGGTTTTCAAATACCTTTTATATTTACACAAAATTTAAAAATTATTTCATTTCTTATTTTGTAATAATTTGGAGACACCAAGAGCATTTAGCACTGTGCTAAATATAATGTCAAACATGAAATACAAATAAATATGCGAGAAATACTTCTGCTTCGTTTGTTTGATTACAAAACGAACAATAAATGCATGGCAACCAAGTTTGAAGGCTAGAATATCTGTAGAGCTCATGACCAATAATAGATGAACGATTTTCAACGATTTTTAACGAGCGTCAACAGGTCCGGGTCAAATTGCAACTATTTCGGTTCACTTTTTGCTCAAATTTACCTACTAAATATAAGTTTCTCGCCCTCAACTTGGTAATAATAGTAATAATAATAGCAGTAAGCAACCGGCATTTTCTGGACAAACAAATAGTACACAAATACCGGCAATTTCGTAACGATCGTAGATACTCTTCTGTTTGCTTGACGCGCACAACGCAAAAAAGCGTCTTGCCCAGTTTTTGTGTCTGTTTTTTTCGCTGAATTTTTATTGTTGTCATTTGAAATCCAATCGATATTCGTAATTGTGTTGTTTTAGTCAAAATGTATAGAAGACGAGTCAACGGGCAAAAATGTGGTAGCACAAGGGAAAAACGTTAACAATTTTGTTGTTTACCGAATAAAGCGTAGAGAGAGTTGAGTTTTGTATAAATGACTTTAAATTATTGCGGATTTTGTATGCAAATTCGAATGTATCATTTGTAAATATTTTTTGCCTAGATCCGTTTCTGCGAAAGTCCAAATTAAATTATGAGTCAAGGACTCGCTTCATTAGGAAAGACTATCGCAGCAGAGTGTTAATTTGATTCTTAGATAATACTCCCCCCAAGCTGTTAATTGTCTTCAGGCTATAAATTCAACCGAATAAAAGTGTGCTTTTATTGGGTGCCATAATGACGCTCTTAGTGAGCTGAGATATCATCTCGATTCGGGCTAGAAAAAATGGTTTTTGTCTCAGGTTCTGTCACCTGCCAAATGCTCCGTGCCTTTGACCCCTTCTTCCCCGTTGAGGCTAAGCTTTTGGGTTCGGTATTTATCACAACGGCGACCGACAGCCTAAGCCTCTGCTCTGTTCTGGCCAAGATATCCCATCCAGACACGTACACAAGCAAAAAATACACCAGAAAGATGAAAAAAGGGGGCGAGAAATATTGTTAATGCCCCGCGGCAAGCGTTGACAGGGCATCTCATCTTGGCCCACAATTCTTTTTATTATAAATTTGGTTCTTCACTTTGGTTGTGCGGAATTTTAAAGAGTGCGCGGAATTTTCATCGCCGCTTTGCTGGCTTGGCTGCAATCTGAGGAGATTAAATCGCTCGTACAGCGGCCAAGTTTGTGTCATAAAATGGAGTAGCAAAAGTCGAGATTTGCATGACAAACAGCTGGCTTCTGCCGCTAGGCAATTGAAATAAATTGCGGCATTTATAAGGCTGTAAAATAGAGCGTAAAGCGTGTCCATTGAATAGTTTAGCGTTTACAGTTAGGAGAATTTAAGGGAATTCTTGAGGAAATTGGGTTATTTTTAATGGATTTAAAGGTCGTAGAAATAATTGTAGCAAAGTTCTTGGCCTCTGAAAAACTCTAAAATTATTTCCCGAGGCACAAGACCCTTTTTATGTAAGAGTTCAGGGAACTTTTGTGGCTCCCATTCACTTTTATCGCTCATCAATTTTTCCATTCTTTCTTCTACCCACTTTGACTTTCGATATTTGCTGGCCAAAAGGTTTTTGTTCCCCGCCTCGCATTAATTTATTTTGCTTGCCGATTTTAATACGGAATCTATAGAGATATATGTATCTTTAAGACAAAATCTAGAAATGCAAATTAGACTCTTGATCGCCTGTCAGCGATTAGGAGAAACAATACTTTATTGGCGATGATGGAGCCTCGCCTGGCGGTGGAAGAGGAAGTCTTTGGGGCTGGTTTAAATAAAAACGAAAACGCTTTGCCAAAAGCATTATATTAGCTTCAAGACAAATGCCAAAAGTTGAAAGTAAAAGTTTTTTTTAAAGAAAATATGATGTCACGCGGCAGAGCCAACGGTTTATTTTTTAATTGCATTCATAAATCAGAACAAGTCGAGTGGAAGTTCACTGACAGCCAGTTTAATGAGCTACACATTCGTCGGACAAATTCCCAGCTTTGTCCGCGATCAACCACCTGACTAATTTCTGTGCCCAAAAGTCCATCGATGAGGAATGAACTCATTAGCACGGTTCTGCTCTGAAATAAAAATTCTAGATTCGGTGCTAATTAAAGCAGCGTCTGGATTAACTGGAAAATCCATAAGAGCCCAAAAAGGCCATCGCCCATAGCTGGTCAGACCCGTTTCCCCGGAGATCATATCGATCGAATCGAGAAGTTCTAATAACTTTTATCTCTGCGGAACTTGTTGCCGGGTAGGCTCATTATGAATGTCTGACATTTTTACCATCATCGTTTCGGGTCTGGCTTTATGTGCAATATACACATGTTTTTGGGGGGAATATGCATTTGGAAACACTGACGAATTTCACAATTCCCCAACGGAGTTTCGGTTGGAAAAGAAATTTCACAATTTCTGGGCAGACCCGAAACTGCATCCCACAAAAAACAAAAACAAGGGATAAAGATGTCATCGATTAAGGTCGTTGCATTTTAATTCGATTTATCGAAATAAGAAAAGAAAAAAGATGTTTTTTCTTGTTCAATTCAAGATACGAGCCGACCTTGAAAAGTATAAATACTTGCACGAAAAAAGTTTCGCTTCGGCCAACCGCCAACCGCCAAAGGGCAAAAGCAGTCAAGAGGCTCCAGCGAAAAGTGTGGGGATATGACTAAACTGGTTTGGGATGATGATGATTATGATTATGATTAAGGTGATCATGAGAAGAGGTTGTATTTGAAGTCATGTAAACATCAAGCGAAACAAACTCTTGTGCGTGCGAATAAGTCGATTAATAAATGGTTTTTGCCAGCTCCGAGTTATGCAAAAATGTTCAAGATTCATTGGCTCATTGTGCATACTGGCATACTGGTACACTGAAGAACGCATTCGGTGGTTCTCAAGGCGGAGTTACGCTTTTTTTGGGTCACCGCGACAGCCGCCACTCGGCGTGGATGATCTATGCGACTTGGAATTGATTTACTGCATCTGCAACTCGCACTCCTCTCGCACTGTGATGGCTGACACCTCTCATACATAGGTGGTATTCATATTTGTGGCCCACATTTGTTAGTTGCCTTTTGTGCTTAATTGATTGGCAATTGATTTTGGGGCTTTGTGGCAGCTCAAAAGCGGGCTTGGCTGCCCCCTTCACTCAATTAAAAGGTTTAATTACGCACAACAAATTAATTTGTTAACCCAGTTTTTGAATCAGGGTGAAGTTTACGAGGTTTTTTGGTAAGAAAATGTGTAGGAATATATACAATAAAACATTTATATAAATATATACAATAAGGATGATTAAATTCCTAGAGAAAAGCTATTTTCTCAAGGTGGAATTCCTAGAGCCTCGAATCATTTCAGTTGTAAAATTGTAATCTTTCAATAAATTACCTCATTAAAAAATCTAAAAAAATATTTACTTTCAAATTAAAATTCCTAGAACCCTAAATCCTTTGAGGACTTCAATTCAGGAAGTTATTTTTCAGCAATTTCTGATCAATTTTGTTGGTTGTATGACTTTCCTAGAACTTGAGTGTCTCCTTCCCTTCATTAACTATTTATAAACTCTTTCTGGGAATTTTTCCAAGAAAAACAAACCACATGCCATCAATCAATCAATCAGTTACAATAGTTTTCTTGACGAAAAAAGTACTTCGACAATATGTTAGTTTCCCATGAGTTAAAGACAAACTTTTTGACTTCATAAGCAATCAACGACTACCACTTAGCATGCTAAAAATCAATAATCGCTGCGAATAATGAAAAACTTTTGTAATATTTAACCAGGCGGTTTTTCCACAAACAACAACTTTCATTCGCCATTAAAAAAATTGTAGAAAAAACACCTTTTTTATGAAAAACTTGGCCCGCGGCAACGGTGTCGATGTGGGTGAGATGGAAACGACCTCCGTTGTCAGCAGCTGCTGCTGAATATATCATGGCATACTAAATTAATATCAAACAATTTGGTTTTTTATGGGCTCTGGGATTTTTTCATAATTTGTCTTACTATTGACCAGTGGCGGATATTTTGGAGCACAGCCGAGATTTGAAACTTGAAGATATGCCAATCAAAAGACAGTAGTAGTTGTCCGAAGAAACGGCAGGCAGCGATTTGCATTTTGGAGATTTTATTTTTACCTTTTTTTTTAAAGGCCGCCATAGGCAAATAAATTGGTTTTATGTGAAATTCATTTGTTTTGTCGTCGCAGTTTTGAGTCATTTTGCTGTTTCCTTCACATGGTTTGATTTCCATTTTGTTTGCACCCACAAAAAGAGTGAATAAAAAACAGAAAAGAAACTGAAAAATTATTGACCTTATCGCTGCTATTGAGCATTGGAATCTATAGCGGGTGTTAACCATTGTTTCCAATTTAATTACTGCAATCCCTCCTTAACCTTTAAGGCAAACACACCCTCGCCGAATCGATTTGAGCCTCAATTTGGGCTTGAAGAGATCTATCAAATCATAAACGAATTAATTACTTAGCATAATGCGAAGGTCATTTTCCGCACCTTCCAACGCTTCCCTACTCTTCGGCGACATATTTAGGAAATATGACTCGTTTATATACGGAATTCTATATTAGGATGTGGCTTATACTATACTAAATTTCGTAAAAGAACTCGTTTTCACACAAGGAAGTCTTGGCAATGCCGGAACTTGGCTTGATTATATTAACTCTATGGGCAATTTATGCAAATTAGCGAACGAAACAATTTCATAATCTCAGATATTAAGGCGGAGATCTTCGGGCAGATGATCATCCGCCGCTTAAGTGGGACAGACAGTTTTCGAGAGCCTCGAAGATAAGTAATGCCATT
Source organism: Drosophila ogumai (assembly GCA_018904815.1). Taxonomy (NCBI): domain Eukaryota; kingdom Metazoa; phylum Arthropoda; class Insecta; order Diptera; family Drosophilidae; genus Drosophila; species Drosophila ogumai. The sequence goes on along the minus strand of JAEIIJ010012763.1, from coordinate 28,910 downwards.
CGGTAATCGATTTGCAGCTGCCACTCAGAATGCCGACAAGTGCATTTAGAACTGAGCTAATTGTCCATTACTGTCAGTGGATGCCAACTGGTTTTTCTTCGGCATTTTCGCGACGTCTGTGACAAATCTCGGGAAATTAGCATGTACGAAAAATCCAGTTCCAAATTGCAAAGAGAGAAACAAATATTTGACGAGAATGCGTTGTGATTTGATTATTATGCCTTTGACATTTTAGCCAACATTTTTTTGGTGAACGGTTTTTACTCTTTGCTTCGGTTTCGTATTGAAACGGATCTAAATGGCTGCTGATTTGCTTGGGCACACACATAACCGAAAAACGAGCTCAAACTTCCAAGTCTTGACTCATCTCTCCCCTCGGCCGGGGTATATGCAAATTGAGCCAAGCCGAGTCAAGACTTAAATCTTTTTTTTTTATTTTTTGGGGAGGGGGCAGCGGAGGCGTGCCGTGAATGTGACAAATCTTTTCGACAGCTGCAAGTTTGTGTGTTCATTATTAATCATTCCTCTTCTCTTTCAGGCCGTCGCTTGCATCTTCTTGGTGCAATGCGTCTACTCTCAGAAATACGATTCTGAGAACCGTCGTCTGATTCTCGACATCAACGACCAAAAGACAACGAATCAGCAATACTATTCGTCAAACTTTGACACAAGTAAGTGGACCCGTTTTGCAATTTTACTACCGCTTGAATCCATTCCAAATGAAAACCCAAATCCATTAACTATGTAAAATCGTATCCATATCGTAGATATGTATTCTAGATAAATCCCCATCCATGCAGCTAGTTAGTTCTTGTTTTTTCGTTAATTATGTAACGTCTTAAGTAGCTAAACAAATTGGCAAACGAATTGTTATTGTTACCGTAGTTGTTAGTCGTAGTACCACCTTAGTCGTAAGTATTTGTACTATCCCCTCCCCCAAACTCTGATAGTTCCAACCGACTTACATTCATTAATCTATACTCCAAATCGAAACAACAACCAACTGTAGAACCCCTTCTATATATAGACATTTATATATACACCTCCGTAGCAGCTTACTAAACTCACCCAGTAGAAACCGTAGTCTGCGTCGTAGCTATACTCAAATTGTAAATATATATACACGCTCAACAATCAATCAAACCATTTACCTATATCTCTCTATACCTCTCTTATTCTATGCTACTTTCTTCTCCTCCTCCTACATACGAATATTTTATACACTTCCTTCAACAGTTTTATGTAGGCATTTTTGCTCTTCGGTGGCCAAAAGGTCTACATGAAACCTCTTTAAAAATGCTTCGCATACTCATAACTCTACCTCACCACCTCGAAATTTATTACTTCAAACAAAACCAGATAAAAAATAAAATAAAAAAGATAAACCCAAACCAACAACACACACAACAAACACCAACATTTTCCTTCAACGAAATACCATCTGATTAGGCTCTTTGTGAAACTACTTTCAGTTACAGCGCCCTTTAAGAGATGTTAGTTCAAAGTCAAGTTAGTCGAGAGTCTAGGGTTCATATATATATCTATGCATATATGTGAGCACACGCCATTTTCAGGTCCTCAAAGCAAACACTCCTCCAAGCAAACCACACAAAATCACGCAATAAAACAACCAAAAACGTTATACTCTAAACATTACCTACTCTTCCAAAACCAAAAACAAAAACCAAAACAACCCAAAACCAAATCCCAAAAACCAAACCAAATCGACACGAACATGATCATCATCATCCCCCAAAAGACGCCTATCGGTATGGCTACGATGTCGGCAAGACCGGCAACTTCCATCACGAGACCCGTGGTCCCGACGGCGTCACCTACGGCTGCTACGGCCTCATCGATCCCTACCACCTGCTCCGGGCAACACACTACGTGGCCGATGCCCACGGCTACCGCACTGTTGAGCCGGAGAAGCCAGTGGAGACCTTCCCGCCGCATCTTTATAAGGAGACTGATGGAGGTCCCTCGGAGCCGGGCATTCTGCTGCAGTGGCACGAACTCTACTTCCCCATTGGGTGTGGCAAGTTCGCTAATGGCGCCCAACATGGAGTCCCCTACTTCATCGGAGATGTAAGAGGGTGAAGGAGGAAGTCCCCAAGGAGGCGGTTCCTAATTGTTTTCTTGAATGGTGATTACCGAAAGGCGAATGAAACTGGGTTTAGAATGAATTCTTAGTCCTTACTATAGCCAAAAATTGAATAGGTAAAGCCTTTTTTTCACTTATATAAAATGTGGAGAGTCTGACATAAACTTAATATGTTTCCACATTTAAAAATTCCTTAAAAATATGACGCCATTACTGAGTAGTAAATGAAAGATTATTTACAGCCCTTGAACTTTAGAAACTGTTTCAAAAAACACTATAGCTTTAGTTTTGGGAAAATAACTAATATCAAATACTTTGCCTTTCGGTTAACTTAATTCTTAAAAACGATAAGGAACTCCACCTCCCGAAGGAAGCTCACTTCTGACCGGCAATATTTTGCAGTACAAGGCCAAGGAGGGTAGCAACGATGCGATACCATCGTTCTCCGTCAACATTCCCGTGCTGAAGGGCTCCGACCAGAAGAGTCTGCCCATCCACAAGCCCACAGGTCCAATTGTGCCCCAGGGCACGGGGATCTTTGGCACAGACAAGGGACACTCCGATCACAGCCATCCCGGGGATCAGGCGCCGTCCTTCCACTCGGTGAACACCCTGCTACCAGGCAGCAACAGTGAGCACTACAGTCAGCTGAAGGCATACCCGCGATTGCAGTGTTTGTGTTCTTTTAGATAATGGCCAGTACGTGCCGGATAATAATCCATACCAGCATGTGGTGGGACCCAATGGCGGCAACGGAGGCAGCGGTTCAGGCGGCGGCTTCGGTGGAAACGGAGGCGTCGGCGGCTTCGGTCCCAATGGACCAAATGGTCCTAACGGACCGAATGGACCCAAGGGACCGTTTGGTCCACCGGGACCACCGGGTCCGGTCGGCGCGGGAGGAGGAGCCTCAGGAAAACCGGTCTACAGGGACGGCGATCGGACTGGCACCGGCAGCGGTTCCGGAATCGGTGCCGGCGATCGCTACACCTCCGGAAACGGCGGTGCAGCCGGCTTCGGTGATCGCTATACCACCGGAAACGGTGGCGGCATCGGCGGTGACGATCGCACGGGCACGGGTAGCGGTTCCGGAATCGGCGCCGGCGGCCAGTATCGGCCGAGCAATGAGGGAACCTACACGAGCACCTACACGCACACAGAGACCGGTTTTCCTGGGGCCATCGCATATCAAGCAGGTTAGCCCTCCAACGATTTACTACGAATTACTGGAGAGCAAAATTTGAACGAGCTGCGGCCGTGGCTGTAAATGTGGCGGATGTGGATGGGAGCGGATGAAGTGTGCCAATCGAAGGTTTTATGACATCGAGTGATTCCCCCATACGACTGTGCGTGCGATCAGTTCGTTCAAATTTTCCTCTTCAAGGCTTCCTCCTAGCTGTAAGCGTTCTTTTGCTAAATTATCCGTATGTCTCTTTTACTTTTATTTAAACTTTAAACTATTTTAAGGATCTCTTGTTTATTTTCAGCCAAGAAACCGAAATGCACTTGCATAACTTTCAATTTTTGCAAAAAAGTTCCCAGAGAACAATATTACACACACCAAACACACACACACATATATAACTTAGGCAATTGTAGGGCACGTTTTTTGATTTTTAGTTCTCCTTTATCAGAGCACCTCTCCCAAGAGCGCACAATCCCGATATATACCTCTCTCTCTATATATATTTATATCCTCACTTTCTATCCTTTCTGCACCAAAAAAGTTATCGAATTGAATCGAACCCTATCACGATTTTTGATCCTAGATCAGCGTTATATCACTCATTTGCTTGCACCGATCCCACAAAACACACACCCCACACCCTACACACCCACACTCCACTCCATTTATGATAAAAAAATAATTACACAGCACATGAAATTGTAAAAAACCCGCTTGAGCAATGACTACTAACCAACTCTATAACTGCCACTAACCGTTATTATCTGTGATTTATGATTTGTGTCCGGTGCTCGGTTTATACTATATATTCCTCCTGATCCCCGTAACCCCCAGATCCATAGTTTGATACTAACTCCATCCTACTTGTTTGCTTTGTTGTTATGATTTTTGTCCTGGTGTCGGCCTAGTTCGTTTAGCATGTAAACGTATTCTGAATGTACACTTAGTTACGTAGATCAGTTTTAGAAAAAATTCAAAAAAAAAAAACATTGTAGTAATTAATAGTAATTAAAAATCTAGTAAAAATCGTAGACAGTATCTAGTTAACTCGTGAGCATGTGGAAAGTCCGTTTCTTAATGCAACGTTACTAATCGAACTGTATTTTTATGATCTTCAAATCCACTCTAGATAACGGTAAATATACTGACAATGGTAACGATGGACGCTATAGAGGTGAGTTATCCTTCAGAGATCCCTTCTTATGGGATTGAAGAGTATTTGGGCAAGGATATATACTCAATATTGTCTCACCTTCGGTTACAGGTATTAACGATGGCAAATATTATCACGATGATTCCGGCAAATATGTGCACGTTGAAGGCCCAACTGGTCCACCGGCACCCCCATATGTCCACGTTGTTGGACCCGAGGGCGGATTCGGCGGTAATGGCGGCAAGGGAGACGGCGGCGGCGTAGGCCCAGGCGGCCCAGGCGGTCCCAAGGGACCTGGCGGTAAGTTATGTCAACCAAACCTATAAAAAATTATTAATAAGGCTGAAATTGTACCTAAAAAGTGTAAAAATGGTGCTTCTAATTATTAAAAATTAAATCCTGGCAATATAAATTTTCAAAACTATAATTTTCCTCTTATTTTTAGGTCCCAAGGGACCCAACGGACCCCCAGGACCTCCCGGCCCACCCGGCCCACCAGGTAAGCTTTTGAGATCGTTCAAGGTCCTTTAAGTTTTTAGTAGCACCGTTTAACCAACTTAAACCGATATCCAGGACCTCCCGGACCCAAGGGACCCACTAAGCCCGGACCTAAGGGTGAGTTAAAAAAACTAAAAAAAGAAAAGAAGTTTGAATAAAAATTGTATCCCTCGCAGGACCCTTCGGACCCCCCGGCCCACCCGGACCACCTGGACCCACTCGTCCCGGCCCATACGGACCACCCGGACCTCCCGGCCCCACTCGTCCCGGCCCACCAGGACCTCCCGGACCAACTCGTCCCGGCCCACCAGGACCACCGGGCCCAACCCGTCCAGGACCTCCGGGCCCAACTCGCCCTGGACCCCCGGCACCGCCCAACGATCCCCGGTACTCGGACAAGGAGACGCCCGGCTATTTGCCACCAGACCAACCGGGTAAAATCTCGAAACCACCAGCACCGCCATCCTACTCACAAGTCATTGCCATTGAGCCACCCAGCAAGCCTGTTTTTAAGCCGAATTACGAACACAACAATGATTATGTGCATAAGCAGGTGCCCGTAACGACAAAGCCACCACTAACCTATATTCCACCTTCTTTCCCTCCCAACACTCCAAAACCCTATGTTCCCGCTCCCGTTCCCGTTCCCGTTTCCGTTCCGCCATCCCAAAAAATAACCACGACGATCGTACAGCCAAAGGTCCCGGCTATCACTATTAAGAAGGATACGCCAGTTAAGAGCGTTACGCCACCGCCAGTGACAACGGGTAATATTGAAAACCATACGTACCTACCACCGCCACCGCCGACGCCCAAATACGTGACCAAGACCCCGACCCCGACTCCCATTTCGATACCCATCCAATACACGCCCTCGACCCCGAGACCCTTCGAGAAGGTGAACACCGCACCGCCTCAGATTCAGTACCATACGCCACAGGTGCCCCCGGTGCCTGGCTATACTGTGACCAAGACACCGACCAGCCCCCCGACTTACAGACCTCAAGCCTACGTCGAACCGAAAGTAACGCCTCGTCCCTCTCCACCATTGCATGTGCCGTCGATCAGCGACCAGTCCTGTGTGTGTAACGCCGATAAGACGCACTCATCAAGAAACACCCTTACCTCCACCACCACCACTAGCACCACAACCAACACGAACTCCTATCCCAATCCCGCCTCTGTCGATTTTAACAAACAATTCTCCGGCTTCAACGGACAAGCGAACTTCGGCAGCATAATAAACGCCATGTCACTAACCCAACTGCCGGTGATACCCCAGGCGCCCGGACAGCCGGCCTTCTATCCGCCGGACAAGATCCCCAAGGGCGCCGTCATTGCTCTGATGCCCGTGGTTATCCTGCCGCAGGAGTATTATTCCAGCTGCGAGGAGAACTCCGTCTACCAACACTCGAACATCGATCCCTTCCCGCTGGGCGTTCAGCCAGCGTCCTTTAGCCTCCACTCCGTGCTCACGGGTTCGGCGCCAAAGGATCAGTGCATGTGCCCCTGCTCCTGCACTCAGAATCTGCCTGGAAGGTTGCACAAGAAGCGCGAGGCCAGCGAGGCTGAGGTGCCCGCCGAACCCGAGGCATCTGAGAAGGTGGAAGTCAAGGTTGAACCCGTAGCAGCGGCCTCCGAGGAAGTGAAGGTCACCGTGGCCAAGGTGAAGGTTGAACCCGTGGCCGCAGCCTCCGAAGAGGTCAAGGCACAGGTTGAGCCCAAGCCTGCTGCCTCCGAGGAAGTGAAGGCGCAGGTTGAGCCCAAGACTGCGGCTTCCGAAGAGGTGAAGGCGCAGGTTGAGCCCAAGACTGCAGCCTCCGAGGAGGTGAAGGTGCAGGTTGAGCCCGTGGCAGCCCCCTCCGAGGAGGTCAAGGCCAAGATTGAGCCCGAGGAGATCAAGATACTGGCCGACCCCAAGCCAGAAATCAAGGCGACTAGCGAGACGAACTAAGACAAGGACTACGGAAAACCACAACCAACCAACCTACTCCCTTCCCAGATCCCGCTTTATCCAATCCCAACCTCGATCCTACCTCCCAAAAAAAAAAAAAACAAAACTAAACCTAGTCTAAGTGTTTTTAGTGTCTGCCAGGCAGGGCCAACCAGCATTTAAGATGGGCAAATCGACGGAGAGCCCGGGTTATGTGTTCGCTTCTTGTGTTATTTGAATTTCGACAGCAATTTCGGTAAATGCACTCCAGACCGCCTGTCCAAGTCGAGATATATAGATATCGGCGCTCTCTATGTATAATTCCTGTAAATTCTATTTGTAAAACAAAACGCTTCCTCTGAGAGCACTGAGAATTGGCAAAAAGAGAAAATTGTTTGTGACATGTTGTTTATTATGCATTTGTGTATGCTTTTTATTTTTTATGATTTCGTTCGGTTTTATTTCTTTATGATTTTTTTATCGACTTTAGTTCTTAGTTTATTTAATGTCTACTCTAATAATGATTGAGACGGAATATTGAATTGTTATGTCAAGAGAGAAATATTGAAATTAAATAAAAATTAAGAAAAAAAAAACGGTTTGTTTTCTTGGGCTGTGAGTCTATGGGGTTAATTGGGCTGGCAGCTAATATGATTTAAATAAAGTTTAAACAAGCTGAAACCTTGTGTGATTTTGTATTTTATAAAAGTAAGTAAGAAAGTTTTAAAGAAATAGTGAGAAATTGAGAGATTGAGATAGAAAGAGAGATAAAGAAAACAGGGAGCAGTCTTATCAACAAATCACTCATACGACAAGTATCTTAAACTAATTATAATAAAATTAAAATTTAATTTGAAATTTTAATATATAGGTATATCTCAGATTATAAATATGCTTATACATATTTTACAATATTCTTTATAAATTATAGTACACAGTAAGGGGTATTATTAATATAAAATAAATCCCTGGTCTAGGGTAACTAAATTATATTATAGAGCTTGAAAGAGACTTTAAATTTGAAATTATAAATGGCTCAGTTTGATTTTTTGGAAATTTGGATTGGATATATGTAAAATAAAGACTTGCCAGTGCACTGTGCAGTGGCGCCTCAAACGGCATTATGTGCCTTACTATTCTTAAAGCCAAGCAAAAGATATGCCTAAAATTATACTACAGGTATAGTGAAATGGCACCTGTTTTAAATTAAATGTGTGACTAAAAACTGTAGTAAATGTAGCTGAAAAATATTTTAAACAGCACCAAAAATTGACAGCCGGTTGTAGTTTCAATTACAACTTTCTTTAAAGCATCTTTATATTTTCTCTTATAATTTTGAAGCAAGGCCTAATTCAAATTTATTGAAAAGAATACTCTCGTCTCTTAGAAACTTATTACTCTTGATGCCCACAAAATGTAACATCAATAAGCGCCGACATTGTGTTTTCCAGGAATCCAGTTTTGAAATTAAATCTTTATAAAAATATAAGTGAAAATTATGTTAATAATGACTTGTGTATACCGCAATCGTTGACGCCTGACAAGCACTAATGGTTAGTCGGGGTGTATAAGACACAGCTGAAGGGGGAATTAATAATAAATAAGGAAGTAAGTTGCAGTTACATCTCATTCCAAGGAGTTCAAAGGAAGTTGATGCTCATTAAGAATCATAAAGGAATATATATTTTTGTTTTCTCCAGGGTTCGTTACCGTCGACTTCCTTATTCTTAGCTTCATCTGGTTCTGGTTCATTGTGCCTAAAATGGTCTTCGTCGACATGAAGTATCTCCCAACGAAATGTCCCGCCCCCTAAAATCAGCTCGGCTCCTCTTCCCCTGTTTCCATGTGGAGTGGTTTGCAATACAGGAAAATTCCAGCTAGGCCGCAGCTCCTTGGAAATCAATAGACGAACACAACGAGGGAGCGAAGCCAAAGTGAAATGGAGACTTTTGTTTATTTTTTGTTATTCTGCTGTTTTGCTTCAATGTTATTCCGGCGGGAAGGTAAGTACATAATGGAATTCAAGCCAACCAAAATACCTTTAATGTAAGAAGGCTTGGCAAATATTCGCCTCGAGCTAAGGTGTAACGGAGCAGTAATTTTATTGACATTTATTGAATTATTTAGGCATACATTTTGTGTGCCAAAATGGAGTAAAACTAAAGCCAACAAAGACACGTGTCTATTTGATTTGGCCTGGGGACTAAATTAAGCAATTTAATGATATTTATATTAGGGTTAAATGTTAGGAAATTATAATACTTTGATTGATATTTATTCCAAGAAGTCGGAATTAAAATGTTAAAGGAATGCGTAACAATTTAAATGTAATTAATATGTCAGGAAATTACAAAAAAGTCTTATTAATATTTTAAAGGAATTAATAACAATTTAAACGTAATTCCCACAAAGATGTTACCATTTAGGTCTGTTGCCATTACACCTTGAGAGCCTAACCCAGTTTTTTGGCTACGTTTTACGACTTTGTCAAGTCAATAACTGAAGAGTTGCAATACCCGCATATGCCGCCAAAATACCCGACACTTTTCACACATTGTTTCTTTTTCTTTCTCAGCTTTAACCTCTCCAGTTGGCTTAGGGCTTAAAGGTGGAGGTCAAAATTCGGGTGAAGACAAATATGCTTTCAGATAATTTCCAAATCTTTCTAGTCACCGTCGCGAACTGGAGTTTCATGAATGAATTTACAACCGCTCAAGGTCTTCACGCGGTTATGAAATATATATTTTTGGTTCTGCCAGCGAAAACCGGGGATTATGCAAGAGAACAAAGTGAACAAAGCTACAAAGAGTCAAGTAACGTAAATATTTAGACAACAAACTTTCTGTAGATAATTGGAATTAAAGATATACTAAGCAAGCACGACCTGGCTCTCATTCATGGCGGACTGGCGGTAAAACTTGAAAGAAATGCGATCTGTGAACTTAGGGTAAATATTAAATGGTTCCACGGGGCGGTGTTTTTGCTGTCTTTGTTGCATTTGTATTTCTTTCTGGTTTCGGTTTTGCTATTTGTGTTTGCCAAAGTTTTGGAGAAGGCAAATAGCTAAAATTAAACTCAGCTCACGCACCGGCAAGCTAGGGGCATTTATTTTGTCACCTGCCTGCAAAATTGAGAATATTACTCGCATTATTAATAATAATACATAATCGCTGGCAGCAAAGGTCTCACAGAATTCTCGTAGAACTCTTTAGGGCTGGATTCCCACCTGTGGAGCCGGAGTTTCGCTTTGCCCACCGCCAACTGGGCGTATGAGTAATAAAGCCGAGCTCGGCTAAAGTGCGACAAGTGCGAGAGTGGGAGGCTTTGTTTTATTTTGTTTATGTTTTTGTTTTTGTTTTTGCTTTTGTTTTATTTTGTTTGGTTTGTTTCAACGGCGACAGCGACAGCGACTTCAAGTTGAGCGTAGCAACTCAGCCGGAAAATGAAAAATATAAATTGGCCTCTCGTCTGAGAAACAGAATTATTTAACGTCCAACAACCGTGCCAAGCAGTTGTCTTGGTTTCCAAAGCTCTCAGTCGTCTTCTTCAGGAAAGTTTTCAGTGTTTTGTTCTGACTGTTTCCTTTTAAAAATAGTTAAGGCAGCAGCATCACCATGTTCATCAAGCTATTTATGCTAATGGTGAGTGCTCAAAGCGATATCCAATTTGTCTTGATACCTGAAAACGAGAGCCCTTAAAACTGTATTCCAGCTGGCGGTGACAGGAGCCTTGAGTGCCGTCCTGCCGGAGAATCATGTGGCAACATCGGAGGCCAGGACAACGACAGGTGACCTGGCCACCGCTGAGACTTCAGCCAAGTGTAAGTACAGGGGATTATTGGGATTAAGAAATAGGGAAAAAGGGGAAAGTTTAAGGGAGGTTTAAGTTTTGCAAAATTGTAATTTTTATAGATTATACATATGCTTAACTACAAAATGTGAAATGAGAAATTCAGGCACAGGTCTGTGGTCTCAGGTTGTGTGCTTTCTAATTTCTTATAATAAATTAACGATTCATTAACATTAGTAAAAGTAATCGAATATTTTTTTAAAGTAAATTAAATAATTTCTGAAATATTTATCATGACATTTATATCCCTTTTAATCCCAATAAATTATATTTTAATTTTTGGCATCAAAAGGCATATAAATGTAAAATTTATTGGCATCAAAAGGTATATAAGTGTCTTGATAACAATTTCGAGAATTATTTCGTTTAATAAAAGAAGTTTCTTATATATTAGTATATTAAGCCATAAAATTTTCTATGACACAAGTGAATATTTTCCTATAATAATACTTAAACGTGAGAATTCTTGATTTAAAATAAACAAATGCTAATTATTATATTTTCTTGTTAGTGCTCAATCTCTTTGGAACCGGCACTGGTTATCCCAGTTATGGCTACAACTACAATCGTCCTACCAGCGGTTACTATCCTGGCTATCCCAGCACGAGCTACTATGGAAATTCCAACTATTATCCCGGCTCGGGCTATGGATCTTCCAGCTTCTATCCCAGCCAGGGTTATGGATCAACAAACTACTATCCGAATCAGGGCTACTATCCCAGCAGCGGCTATTATCCCACCACGAATATCCTGGGAACTCAGGGAGGCGGCTATGGAGGATATAGAGGCTATGGAGGTAATGGCGGCTTTAGGCAATATTCGGGTTATTGGCAGCGCGACTATCAGGGCCAGAGGAATCGAGGCTATGGCTACTACGACGACACCGATCGATACGGCCTGCCCCTGTCCAGGGATCGTGCCTACGGCTCGAGCTCGTATCGCGGCTATAACTAACATAAGTATCTGGCCTTGTGTGTGCTTGTGTGTGTCTGTTGTTAATGCTTTTTGTTACTGCTTTTCGCCCCTCTAACCACTAATAAGAATAAAACCAAAGTGTATCTCAACTGCTACTAATTTAATGTGTAGGCTGACGCTTTGGCTTTTTGCGCTTAATTAATTTGCCTCTAGGTTACATTCAAATTACCTGCGGACACGCCCAATTGCACCCTCAAATTTGTCCATTTGTCATTCGTTCATATTCATGGGCTCTCCGGCTCGGTGAATTGTTTTGCAAATTAATTGCATTTTTGCAGATTCGGCCGAAAAGTTGGCTACGACTTTGTTGGCTAACTGGCGGCTTCTCGCGTTGCCAACTTGTGGTTTCACCCGCTCTGTCTCTCTCCATTTGCAGGCTATGTGCGCACCACTTTCGGTTAACACAGTCATGTGGGAAGACCGACAAGAACTTAACCAAATGCCACGCTCCAGCACGCAACAAAATCCACAAAAACCAACAAACAAAAAAAGATCGTTAAACTTATATAAGCAATTTATTAGGAAGCACATCATCCCGAGAGGCACGGCTGTAACCTTCAACTTGGAATATTCGGCGGCTGCAGTCGAGCACCCACACAGTTGGCTTCAAGTTTCTGTCCGGAGACAAAGTCTTGGTCTTAAATTTTAAGTAAAGTCGTGTTTATGTTTTTACATTCCCGCCCTCTGCTGCTGCTGCTGCTGATGCTGTTGCTTCTGTTTGCTGCAAGCTCGTAAATGCAGCGGAGCAAACTTTTCATCGGAATTTTCCATGGAACATGCTGGCTCGAGGGGTTTCCTTCTTCTGCTGCGAGCAATTTGTGATAAGCTAATAGATTTTCCTTGTTAAATACAGCCATATTTTACGGACAATTTTATGTGAGGCCATAAGAAAATTAATTAAGCTACGTTTTGCTCCGCAAGCAGAGTCATTCTAAAGAAAATTAAAAATTGGAAAAATAAGTCAAGTATGGTTATTCTTTTTAATATTAAAACAAAGGTTTCGTGCCACACTTGATGGCTAAGTTGTTTAAGGGAAATATCCAAACATGAAGCACTCAAGCCTAGGAAAAATATCTGCCTTAACTTTAAGACGAACTCAGCACTTTTCTCTCATGTGTGGGAGTAAAAATATACTTCTCTAGTTTCCTAAGAAGAACTTAAAGAAATGGAATTAAACCTGCACCGAATACTAAAGAAATATATATGGATATTTATTTTTCTTGTCCAAAGGCCAAGGCATCTTGCACTAAATTTAATGGGCAACTTTTTAAGAAATACCAAACACACCTTGGGCTAATAAAGAAACTAACATAAATATTTGGGCACTTTCAAGCAGCAAAAGATATTAAACCAAAGTCGAAGCCTCCACAATTTTTTGCAAATCATTGAAATCATTAAAAGAGCCATCATCAAATGGAATTCCTATATTTAAATGGCAAGAAAAAACAATTAAAAATGTTTCCTTTTGAACAGGCACACAAGCACACATGACAAAAATTCTGAAATACCAACTGTACATATTGGCAAATTTTTCCATTCATAAAATCTGTGACTTTTTAATCTATTTGCTCATTCATTTGTCTCTTTTGGCTGGTTCCATTGAATGCGCGGCTTCCTTCCGTGCAGCCATAAAAACCCAAAACAATTCCAGCAGAGATACAAGATACAGATACATAACTTGATGGGTGAATACCAAGCATTTCATATGGAAATTTATCTTCAAATTGTTTAGACTTCGTACAGCAGAGAATTCTCCGGTCATTAAAGCACACAAATTATGATCAAATGCTATTGAGAGAATTGTAGTATTATTTTGTTTTGGTCTTCATTTATTCCTCACTGTTTATTATCGCGGCGCTGCGCTGGGCTCTACAGCCAAAGGCAAATAGAAATAATTAAGCCGCGCGAACTACAATAAATAAAAATAAAGAAAAACGATAAAAAAATATATATGTATATCTCTGGGAATATTTATTTGCCGGGCGGCCTGGATTAAATGCCGGCATCACGCGTTGAAACCTAATGTTAACAACATTTTAATTAACGAAACCAGCAGCGGCAAGCGACAAATAACAACGCCACAGCCACAAATAATGCAAAAATTATTGCATATAATTGCCGGGGATATTGGATAAATGAGCACCGCCTCTTCAGTTTACTGTGGGCAAATATTTGCCTGGCATACATTCCGAGACACAAGGAAACACAAAGGGCAAAAGGGAGACGTGGGAAGAAGAATTTAATAAATAAGCGAATAAAATTGCAATTTCTTTGGACTTTTCCTACGCTGCCAATCGACGCAATTCCGTGGCTCAACGCAAAAGGGCATGGTGAAGGAAAACTAACAAAAAGCCAGGCGAAAGTTTCCCAAACAAAAACAAATGAAAAGGGTCGAACTCTTGGAAATTGTTGTATAATTTAAAAATTTCATCTAGCCAGTCTGCAGGAAATAACCGTACCCGCAAGCTGCTTTTGCTTTTCGTCACGTTCTTATCAGTCCGGAAAAAGGACTTTCTCCCTTGGCCTCGGGAAAATGGCGCAAGTTTTTCATGGCAGTTCATAATTTGCCACAGCTGCTGCTGCTCCAAACAGAAACTGAGACCAAGTGTGGTAATTGCAGAGGGACAAACTTCCAATTGAGCTCAAATAGCGTGCGAAGGTGGCGGAAAACCGCGATGGAGTAATTATCAAAGAACCAAGTTTTCCTCTTAGCCAAAACAGATTTTCCCTCAACAATGTGAAACTCTTGGCCAGTGATTTCTGTCGGCTGCTTAAGGCGGAAATGAAAATTTAAGAGGCCACAATAAACCCATTTTCTGGCCTTTCAAAAACACTGGCAGGTTGCAAATTGAATTGCCAAAAATTTGACATTTTGCGTAACTAATAGACAGCCCTTGGCCAACAGAGAGAAAGATAGAGGCATCGTTTTAAACGTATTTTTCTTTGTTTTTTGGCCCAGAAAGAGGGTCAAAGGTCGCCTCTTAAATTTATTATAATCCCAGCATCCGCTTCTGTTTCACGTCTGCAGTGCAGAAAGGGGTTTCGAATCAATTTGTGTAACAGAATTATTGAACAACCTTTTGTAGTCTGCTTGAACTAAATGGAAAATGCCTTAAATCTTTCTTTATTAACAGCTTTTCCAGGCAAAGGCAGGACTTTGGTAATAATTTAACTTAAGCTTATTGAGTTAAGATGAAAGCAGTAGGGAGGCCAAAAGCTTTATTTTGAATTTCTAGAGAAATTCAAGGCTGCAGCTTTAAGAAGTAGTTTTTTGTATGTTTCTGTGGGCTGAAGGAAGCTTGTTTCAATATTTAAACAAATTTTAATATGAGTTAAATTTTTATAAAATTATAAATACCTTAACTTTTAAATTCCTTTTTTTTTTAAATTAAAACTAAACTCACATTCCTGGCTTATCTTCCGTTCAGCTGCACCAACAAAATGGACACTTTTATATCGCCACATCACACAACCGATGCTAATCAACAATTAGATGCTTTTTTTCTGCTCCAAATTATATATAGTAAAACAAAAAACTCGCTTTCGTCGGTTTTTTGTTTAGATCGTGGTCTCTCGGCTAATTTTATATAGACCGCGTTGTCTTCTCAGCTGGCTTAAAGCCTAAAGCGAGTTCATTATATGGCATGCTTAACTAATTAGCACCTGGACCGGCGCCACGTGCTTCAGATATTATGATACCCAGAGGGGAGAACAGGTCCAAAGATCAGAAAACCCAAAACACGACACTGAATATTTTGAAAAGGGAGAGCTGGGCAACTGGAAAACAGGGAAAGCCAATTTGGGTGACTGATTATGGGGGGCGAACAACCCGGCTAACCATAAATTGTAGCTGCACTCCCTGGCTAATGATAAACCTTAGCACGTGCCGTCGGAAGGAAGCCAGACTATAAATGATTCAAAATCATTATCATATCGCGGCCCGATTTGTTTTGTTTGTGTTTCCCATTAACAGAAAACAAGAGGAATAGACAGAGGGAGGCAGAGGGAGCGGCCAGAGGCGATAAATGCGGCATAAACGCGAGGGGGCCTCAGTTTAAGCCATGTAATTTATTACAGATAAATCAAAACAAATCGCTTGTTAACATTCGCCATTCGCAGCCGAGCGGAATTTATGCATAAATGCATTTAATTATATGCGTAAAAAAAGTACCCCTTAACGAGAAATCGATTTGTGGGGCTGATTTAAGGCGACTTCGAAATGGATAAACCTCAATTTGGCCATTTTCATTCACTCGACTTCGGTGGAGAAGTGGAGGCCATAAAAAACACACTTCACAAGTCAAATAATCAAAGAGCAAAGCCAATGCCAGACAGGTGAATCAATCAATTTCTTTTATACATATATACATAAAAAAAGGCCTGTTCAAAAGAAGAAAATGCGTTATATTCCGATTTATATTGGGTTTCATTTCGATGATACTTGGCGATGATGGCAAATGAAAATGTTCTCGGGGCAGGTTATTTAAACTCAATTCAGTTTGAATCGAAGGTCCACTGAGGGGACACAAAATACGCCAAGCTAATAATTAAATTAATTAAAAGAATTAACAGAGTTGTGGCGGAGCAAGACCTGTGTCGCTGCTCGAAGCAAAGTTTTCTAGTCTCGATGATAATGCGAATTTAGTTAAATTAGTTCGTATTTAATTCAATTCGCACTCGAGCACTAATGGACGCCATGATGCCAGCGACTCGAAATCTGTTCGAATAACAATCTTAAGTATGTGTGGAGAGCGATACGCTCGCAATGTAAAATCTCCTGCTAAATTACACACTTTTCAGCGAATTTATTTCGTTAATTGGCGGGCCGGGCCAGCTGCTAAGCAAACGAATTGATTGAAGGCGAAGTTTGAGCCAGAACTTGTCGTGGATATTCACTCGATTTGGGGTAAGTGAAAGGCAATTAAATTGATTGCAAATGAAATGGCAAACTGTACTGGAAAATGGTAATGAAATTGCAAGGAAATCTGCATTTCTCTCAATTGAAATTCTCTTTATAACATATTTAAGTAAATTTATTTTTCTTACGATATTAAAGCCAGGCTTAGAGTTTTCTTTCCTTTGACCATTTTTTTTGAAAATCTTGTTAGGCGGAGTCACCTTTAACCTCTGACACCGATAGGTCTTTGGTGTCTTGCCTCAATCTCATGTCGTCTGGGGCTGAGGCTGACAAACCTCATTTGCTTCAGGCTCGTCTGTCTATCTGTGCCACAATCAGTGCTCGCTTAGGACCCCAAAGGTGGGTCAATGATGGACATTGTCTTGCATGTGTCTGCCATGATGAGTTTTTGTTCTTAAATTGAATTTGTCCGGATTTGGGAGCATGTTTTGTCTTTGCCGAAAATGAGCAACACATTTGCAGCTTTTGTTTTGTGCACAAATCTTGATGGATTTATAGTCACTGGTAGATAGAGGTATTACCTCAACTGATTAGGACTATCTTTAGATTAAAAAAGACAATATTTCTTGCATTGTTACTGTCTTCTAATCTAATCAAAATCTAATCTAGTTTAAAATTTAAAAACAAATGTAACTGTAAGGGAATATATAGTAAATTGGATTGTCTTTTATGTTTTACCAATTAGGGTGTTCCTAGCCATGATAATGATTTGTCAAATAAAATAAGGGGAGTTTCCAATAGTAAGCTTTAATAGAATGTATTTCGTTCGAAACACTAATTTTAATACAACAAAAGTCAGTGCTCTACAACTAAATAGTTTTTTACTTCCGTTACTTTCTCGTTTAACCACCCATTAGATACAATAATTTTCCTCAGGTGTATAATTGCTTTGTGTGCCCGTCGAAAACAAATTAAACGTTTAATGCCAAGTAGTTGTTGGCCTAACAACTAACAATAAGCCAGAAGGTGTCTGTCTGGCAGAGATAAAGTCTGTGGGTGGAAGGGAAACTCCTCTAGAAATCCACTTAATTCATTATTAAATGGTAATTACCGATCCAACAGTTTATATACAAGCCCCGAAACTTTCACTTATCTGTATCAATTTAGCTGAGGGGGAGGCCATAATATTTGTTGTATTTTTATTATTATTTCGAGGCGGGTAATCAGTAAACAAATATGCGAGTAAACGACGAAAGCAAGGAAAAGAAGTGAAACAGTCGAGACACGCCCAGCAGACTCCCAAGCGAATTGGACTTTTTTGATTTTATTGATTTATATTAACAACCCCGAAGAAAAACAGTCAAATTGATTAAGATTTCTTTGGGGCTGCACCTGAGTTTTAGGCCGTGTCACCCGCAAGACCGCCGCCCACTCTGACGTATGCGTATTCCTCGAGATAAAAAAAATACAGTATAAAAAATGTGTAAAAAAATTGGGTGTGTGCGTGCGCCTGCCTCCCTTTGTATCTGTGTCTGTGTGTGTCTGTGGGGGAATCAATAGAAGCCGGCACAAAAATTAACAGGCTGCGAGCTCCTACAGCCATCAGTTGGCTCCGTGAGCTTTTATCGTGCGGTTGTGGCTCGCGATCGAAACTGTATCAAAAAATTAGACAAATATTTCGGGCTCAGCATACATGTTTTTCTTTAAAAAAATACAAAACCACAGAGAGGTTTATGAAACATCCAAACCGTTGTAAAATTCAATGCCAAGTGTGTGTTTATCTAAAAGTGTATATAAACACAGATAGAATTGTTGTTTGCTCACGGCTGCTGATTATGGCCGCGGAGTCAATAGCGAAATAACCATAGAGCTAATTGCATTGGACAGTGGCGGTCTCGGCAAATGAGAATTAATTAATTTATTACAAAAAACAGGCATAAAAAGAACGCATTTAAATCCATCCGACATCGGAAAAGTAATTAATTTCAGCGGGTAAGTTTTCAGAGAAAATCATTTCTCTATGTGATCAAATGGATGATTTCCGTTGTTCAAAAAATGGTTAAAAATTCATTATCATTGCAATTAAGAGCATTAAATGCACACTCGGCCGGCATATTAAATAGCATATATGTAAATAACTCATTCGATCTGAGCTCTCGCCTCAATAAACAAATAAAAAATCTATTAAAACCACATACACTCCGGCTATTTGTTTGGCAATTGAGCAATTTAAACGTTCTCCCGGTCGACTAGTACATAAATTCATCAATGAATTTTTAGCATTCAATAGATTGGCATCACGAGGAGCAATAAATACAATTCGTTGAATGCAGAATATTTTGTTTACTGGCGTTAGTCAAACACTTTGCTTTGTGCAATGCATCAGAAAACCTCAATTCCATCGATGCAAGAAATTTCTGTTGCGGTTGGAAAAAGCAAAAGAAATTATCTCGAATAAATATTTGAGTTTTACACAGACCACAGGGGGGAGACTAAAATATTTACAAACAAAAGGGAGGGGAAAACCTTAATTGAATATACAATTTCTCTGCTATTTTAAGCCCATGCCAGAAGCTGACAAAATGTTTCCCTGTGAGAGTTCAGACACAATCCTTTTTCTGCCCGTAATGGTCGAGCTCATCACTGAGCAACTCAGATGTCGGATAACAAGAATGTTGAGTCAGCTTCAAAAGCTGTCTGATTGCGAGTTCCTGGTAGCCTTCTTACCCAAGAGTCCGGCTGCCAGAAGAGCTCTTCCGTTTTAATCTTTTATCTTCAATTTTCCGACATATTTTCAACCCGTTTTTTCAGTCTTCAACGGAAGTAACCTTTGTAGCCCTGCAGTACCAGGGAATTTTAATTAGAGGTGTGGGTGTTATTACAGGTGCGACACGAACAGCCTTGGCTGGGAAATTAGCTAGCGACAAAGGCAAGAAGCAAATAATAAACAGAATACCAGGAGCTCTATCTTCCTGAAGAGAACAAAATTAAGGCGAAACAGGAATAATAATTACAAAGTATGACCGTGGGCAGACTGCCTTCTGCATTTTATATATTATTTTATTTGTCTGTCAAGGGGTGAGCTGTACTGTAAATTTCAAGAAGACAAACAAACCTGAAATATCCAAAAATGGAGGTGAGAGAACACAATGAGCAAATGGCCTTTTCCTGTTCTGTTTGTGTTCGTCATTTGCTCCCTGTTTAGCTTAACAAAATGAAGAAATATCGCCAACTTTTTAAGCTCCTTTTCCATCGAAAGAACTCTCGCTCGCCCATTGTTTGGCATTTTAAACCCCCTTGGAATTTATATTTTAATTGCTAAACCACTAATTACTAACGATAATGACGATGATGGCCCTGTTGCGGCCAAAGTGTTTGATTAAATGTATTTATCTCAGGTTGGCTTCTGTTTTTCCCATCCCATCCCCTGCGGCCTGTCTGGATATCGCATAACGAAATTAATTACAGTATCCTTCGTGCTTTAAAGGTCGGTCTGAGAGTGCTGTCGAAATAATTTCACCCTTTTCCCCATAATTTACAGGGTTTATTAATTTCATATTTTAATTATGGCGGAAAGTCATGAAATTGCCCGGAGGGCGTTGCTTTAATTTAACGCATTATTTAATGGATTCTTTCATAGTCTACTTAAGAGCGTGTCCAAGCGGGGTTTCCCCTTAAAAATGCGACTTAATCGTTCTCCTTTTTCCCACAGGCATCGCACTTCTTTGCGTAACAGGAAAAATCTTTAAAAAAAGTAGATTTCTACGATTCCACTTCCTTTGATGGGCTTTTCTTGGTATTTCATTCGTTCCCTTACTTATTCTCCACGGCATTGTTCAGATATTACCGATATTGCTCCTCTTCCAGCCAAAAGGACGTTGTCTTTTAAAAATCCTCGCAGACCCGTTCATCAGTTGGTAATGCTCTTGCAATGCTCCGGCAGGTTGGCTGCGTTTAATTGGACTCCTGGGAGGGGGATTGCTCATCTCGGCCGGCTTTGTTGTTCCACCTTTCCTTTCTTTTCAGTGTCATTATTTTTTTTTGCTTTCTGGGGAACCATTGTTTGGCAGAAAAGGTCAAGGAACAGTTGGAATTTGTAATGGCAAATTGTATTAGCGACGAATGCCTGCTCAAAAATTAGCTCAACTTGTGCAGAGGGAATTCAATTGAATCAACTGCGAGTCAAGATTGTTGCAAGGTTCACTGAACGAGTGGCAGATGCTTTGGGTAATTAAAGAGTTGCCTCTGTTTCAAGATATGTGAATGGGGCTTAGTTGAGGGTGTAAGGAACTCTCAAGGGCGGCGGGTTTAATCAAAAGTGCAGGGAACTTTCAAGGGGCTGCAAGAGCATTGAGAATTGCTCTGAACTTTTCCAAATAAATTAGTGAAATTTAAGGGCAATATTTTTCAGCGTCCAAGTTGAAGTTGAAAAGTTTTAATCAGTTAAACGTTGTGGCAATATCGACCTCGGCTTAAAAGTACTTACTGGCTTACCACAAAACTGTTTAGAGAAATAAAAATATTTTTAAAGAGTGTCTGGTTTGGTACTCACAAATTTTATTGAAGAAGCAAGGTAGGAACTATATTTTAAAGCACTTTCTTGTTTCTTGTTTAATAATGTATTTATAACCATTTTAAATATTTGTATTACTTATTGTAGTTCTAATTTATGAATTTACTCGCTTAATACGCATATTTCTGTCCTTCTTTAAAGAACAAATCCAATTTTTTCACCATGACTAAACCTGAAAGATTGCCTCTTTTTTGTGAATTTGATTTTCCACATTTTTCGCTGAAGTGTTTTGTATCTATCAACAGGCTTCTGTTTACCGTTTGTCAAAGTCCTGTATGCTCGTGCCAACACGCACTCAGCCACGTAAATATTTCTACTTGTTTTCTCTCGCTTGTTGACTTTTATTGGAAAAATGCCATTTTTCGCTTTCTGTTTTTCGTTTTATTTTCGCGCTTTTAGCGGCGGGAAGGGTTCGAGTCGAGTCCTTCTCATCCTTCGAGACCTCCTTCGAGTCCTCCTCCTCGTTCCCTGCCAACGAGCTGAGGTCGAGACTAATGCAAATTTACCATCCTCCACCAGCGCGGAGTCTCCTCCACTTAAAAATGTCTACAGCTTGTAATATAGCAATTATTTGCAAATCTTTGGCATTTTTGTGCCGGGGATAAAATGTTTTCATTGTCAGTAGAAGTTGATTCCTCCTCGTGTCCTTTCTGCATAAGTATTTCTATTTTTAGTGGCTTTGGGTTGGGGGGATTGTCTTCAATTTAAAGCAAACTTTTACTTAAATCCTTCTTGTGACGTCTTTTCTCGGTTCGATAAGAGTGTAAGCAACAGACACGTGCACTTTGCAATCTGAATACATTTTGAAAGCACAAACACAAACCGAGGTAGGCCAATCGAAAACAGAATTATAAATACATGCTTCGAGTTAGAGTGAAATATTAATAATAATAAATATGTCAGTTGCCAGGGCATTGATGGACAGCATAATGGAATCAATTTAAATGGGCCTAAGAAGGTCAGAGTTTATTGAATTCAAGCAGCCGGAAAATAAAACCACTGAAGAGAATAATATTTATATAAAGACTAAATTAAATAAAAGCTCTTAAAATAAACTTGGCACTTACGAAATCTTAATCTTATTCTAATTAGTAAAGTGTTTGAATAGGATTGATATCTAAACACTTAATTACTACTTGGCTTATCCAATATTTATGGCCGCCCTAATTAGGCCAACCAGCTGACCCAAGATTTATGTTAGATATCCCCAACAATTGTCATTAAGGACATGATTTGCTGGATAGTAAGGCGTCCATCAGGTCTAGACGCCACGAGCTGAGTTCTATTAATATTTATAACATTTGGACAGCAATTAGTTGCATTGAATATTTATATTGTGGCGGTTTATTCAGCCAACACAAGAAGCTGGCAATGGACGGTGAAATTTGTTTTCTGCCTGTCTGGACTTTGGACATATTCCGCTGGGATTGTGCCCAAAGAAGAAACCTTCTCTTTGCCACTTGGAGATGTCCGATTAGATATGGGACGTCCTCTCTGGCTTTCATGCAAAGAAAGAAGACGTGCAAATGGGGTTTCGTCGCCTTTTTGTGCCATTTATGTGCATTTAAATGTGCTGATTAACTTGATTTAGGTCCATCGTAAAGCCAGTGCAGTCCCTTCTACGGGTGACTGCTCCAGAAGAGTGCCATGAACTGTGAGCTGGCGAAATTAGATGCACTTCAATTGCTTCGCCGATTGCCAAGTGATGCAGGTAATGTGTGCCCAATATGCAAATCGTCTGAGTCAACATCTTCGACTTGTGGTTTTAAAGGTATCTCTCGCCATTCAACCCGTTAAGGATGTAAGTCTTCAATTAATTATGCTCCTCTTCATAAATTCAATGCTTATCTTGCATGTTAAATATTTCCCAAAGATATGACATTTTAATTGAATACTCTCCTGGGCATGTGATTGGCATATTTGTGTATTTTCAAATTATCCTGCCGCACTCTCGGAATCAGTTTCAATTGAAATTTGCGCCATGCCACCCGTCCAGAGTGGGCAGTCTGGAGTGCGCGTGGCAGTCTCGTGCTGAGTGGGCGTGAAGTGAAATCAATTTGTGTACAGGCTCAAATATGTTTTCATCTAATAGGCACACTTCAACGGAAACAGTTATGGCCATTTTGCACCTGTCAAATGGAAATTTCATCTGCTTAAAATCAATCAACAAAAAAGGATGAATTTTAATGCCTCAGACCAGACAGGCCGTCCCCCCAAAATATATTCCAATCAAATTTGAGTGTATTTTATGATTGAATTAATATTAGTAGAGTTAGTAGAATACTCTTTTTTATATTTTACTTATATTTTCTACTTAACAATATTTTATATATATTTTTTTCTCATATAAAAACTTGAAATACAAATTTTGACAAACTTGGTTACTACTTCTAATATTATTTTCTGTAAGAAGGGTTAATTATATAAGAAAACAAAAATAATTAAAATTAAAAAATAATTAATACCTTAAATTTTATGATAATTTCAACTTATCTGAATAGGATTTTAAAATATTAACTTAAATTTAAAGCTGTATACAATGAAGTGATAAACATTCTTGTCAGGATTTTCTTGTACTTCTTGTACGAAACCGTAAGCTTTTCTCCTTTTTATTCAGAAGCTCAAACTTTACACAATTTAATTAAGGAAAACATATCCGTTTTCTTAAAGGGTTTCACATTTTAATGAGTTGCGAGAAAACGTGATCTGCTTGAGAAATATATAAACCAGAATCTCAGCCGAAAAGGGATAGCACACGTGTTGAAAAGTTAAGCAAAGTATGTGCCACACCTTCCGCCATCGAGTTTATTTAATATTTAAGGTTACATTTCCGCAAAGTCTAGGCATAAGCTAAGGAATTTCCGGGCCGGAGAGTTAATTGCCATCAAATATATTTTAGATTTCCTTGACATGACTTTTCTGCTCTCCCGCTGATGACATCAATCAGTGGGAATTACTTTGCCTTGTGTGTGAAAGAGCACTTTTCAGCTTATCTGTTTTCAATTTCCGCCACATTTTCCACAAAATTTGCATATGTTCAGGCAGGAGGTATACAAAATAAATAAGAGAATGGTACAAATTTTGTGGCATTTTTCCTCCTTTTACTCAGCGGTGTATGTGTAATTTAATTCCCATTCAGAAAACGCGAGCACGCCACAAAAGGTGTACATAGTATAGTAGATACGAGGGCAAATCCGACTGTGTTCAGCCATTGGGATTTAGCGAGCTTCTTGTGGGCGATGCAGAGGTGTCGGAAAACGTTAAAGCTGATGACATGGAAATGCGGCTGATAAGTGGAAAAATCCAAGGGGAAAGCCTCGCTAATATTGGCGGCGAATTATATAAAGAGCAGACTCTCTTTAATTGCTTATTACTTTTCTTGCTAATTTTTCACTTAGCCTCATCAGCATAAACTTGCCGACGGAATGGAAATGAGCCTCATAAATTTATACAACTTGCACAGTTACTCTTTCTTTTATATATTCCATTTTTATGTTTTATTTTCGGCAACTTTAAGGGTCGGTCGGTTGGCTGAACCTGTTCGATGGCCAACAGGTTTGAAGTGCAACTTGTTGTGTTTTGAGTGGCAAAAGCCACGACTTGAGTTTTCCTTTTGATTTTCCGGCCATCGCCCGAAGCTCGGGCTTGGTGCTCGGCTGCGTTCTGCCAACGGTTCAACAGTTGTTCCGGCCGAAGACGAACCTGCTGCCAACAGTTGATAACTGAAACTCGGGCGGCAAGGATGCTTGGCCAAGTATTCGAAAAGTGAATCGGAATCGGAATCGAAATCGGTATCCTGTGAATATTACGCGAATGCTCGTAGCAAGAAGGGACTTTATTGACACGCATTTAATTAGATTTTCACAC
Source organism: Drosophila ogumai (assembly GCA_018904815.1). Classification (NCBI taxonomy): domain Eukaryota; kingdom Metazoa; phylum Arthropoda; class Insecta; order Diptera; family Drosophilidae; genus Drosophila; species Drosophila ogumai. The sequence continues at coordinate 3,917 of JAEIIJ010012763.1, read as the reverse complement.
GGCAAAGTTAATTGCGGCCCAGGGCAAAGTGAACGTAAATGAAACTATATTAATACTCATTTAACTGGAAACTCGTCGGGTGCCGGAAGAGAGTTTGCACAGTTCTCGGGTTCGCACAGCACCTGCGGGTAACATTCACATTTATTACAATTACATTTAATGCCGTAAAATGTGTGCCACCTATTTTGGGACTTTTTTGATTATTTTGTGTTTGGTTTTTAGCGGATTATGGTTTCTCTCGAAGATTATCGCGTGACGGTGGCAAAGATTATTTAATAAAATGTTGAAGAAATTCAAAATTGTGCTAATGAAGTGACTTTGAGAGTTTGAAGTTTAGGCACGACAACATTTAATTAAGATTCTAATAATAGTGCTAAGAAAAGAAAATAAAAGAGAATATATTTGTAAAATATTTTTTTATTTGCCAAATTTAATGAGATAAGGGAGTTGAAGTTAGTAATTTATATAGAGAACAATTTTTGGATTATAAATAAAATATGTTAATCAATATTTCAAATCAATAGTGTTAGAAACTAACTTATTTATATTATTATAGAAAACTAAAAAATTAGTTAGGTATTATCTAAGGTCTTATTCTGAATTATTATTTATTTTATTCTAGAAATTTTACAAAAGATTGCAAAACAATTTCACACCCAAGTTAAGCCATAAAGTTATAATTAACAAGCCACAACTTTATCCAAGGTTTTCAATTTTAATGAGTAAACGGTTTAATGCCTCTCAAAAGCTCTCTCTACAAATTACAAATGCCCGCAGAGGTCGTGACCCACTCAATGGGTGTCACCTCGGTGGTGTTTTTTTTTTTTACGAGCCACGTGTTTCGGGAGGCAGGATACCTGGGGGGCCTGTTTTTTGATGGCATCCTTGCTTGTGTAATGCGCAATTAAATGGTGAGCACGCTGACAAAAGGCAATCGGTGGTCAGTTATAATTTTGTTATTCATTTTAAAATGATTTTTTGGGGATGGCTAATTTTAGCAGGCAATCGGACAAAAGGGCGTTCAGATTTGGCAGGATATGGCGCAAATAATGTCAAAGGAGCGGCGACCATAATGGCAGGCACTTAACATGGTCCTTTGATGGACACTCCTGGGAAAGATGGCTGAAAGGAGAGGCGGTTAAATGAGCAGGGCCAGAGTTCATGGGGATGCCAGTAGCAAGGACTCAACTCGAACGGAATACTTAATGCGGGACAATCCTTTTTGGTCAGCGATTGTGGCGAGCAAAGCATTTTATCTTGCTCGACGCAAATTAGTAAGCTGACTAAAAACACTTACCTGTCCCCCGGGGCCTTATACTTAATGAATTTTTAATTGATTTGCCTTTGAGTCCTGCCGCCGGCGTCTAATTCCCAAGTGGCCATCAATTTGCAATCGAGTGAAAGGAGGGCAAATTTAGTTTGAAAATGTCGTGCAATTGGAAAGTTGGGTTAATTGAGCAAAGTTCAAGTCTGGACAGAAGATAAGTACCAAAATATTTGTTTAAGGGGAGCGGGCCAAGTGAAGTTTTCTTGGAAAACAATCGAGAAAGATAAAAACAGTTGTCAGGGGTTATGCCAGCATTCTGTGACATTTAATTAGAGCCTCTCAAAATATATTTCACCATCTTTGGCACACTCAACTGTAGCTGTAACAATCTTAATTACAATCCTCGCTCAACCAAGTGATTATTTATTAAAATCAAGACTAGACACTGCCGAAAATGTGTGTGTGTGTCCCAAAAGACCAATCAAACCAGAAGCTGTAAACACACGCTGTCTAAGTTCGGGCTTAAGACCAAAGTCCGATGGCACTGTAAACAAAGGACTCTATACACACATGACCCCCGAAAATTACACGCTCAATTCCTAAGCTTTTTGCTGGTCCCTTTACCTAACCCATGTGTCCAAATAAAATGAAGCCAGGAACCCAAAAGACCGAAGATCATTGTACCCTTAAGCGGCAAATAATTTCAGCATTTATTTAACTCTCTAGTTTATTTTTAAAAAAATCAAATTATTTACAACAAATTAAAAGGTATTATGGTTGTTGATTTAAGAAATTTAATTTCTTTATTATAATAAATATATAAGAAATAACATTTTTTTTATTTTTATTTATTATTTATTTTTTTAACAACGCTTTCTATCCTTTTTCATTTAAAAACCTTCCGAAGCCTTCTTAACCATAACAATATTTATTCCTAGGAAAATCATATTTTTAAAATTTGTTTATAACAAAATTCGGGGAAAATTGCTAATACCCTTAGAAAGGGCCACAAAATCAACAAAGAAAATAAGAGCGGCCTACAGTTGCGCTTTTATTGGACGTGTTGTCTTTTCATTTCTTTTTTCATTATATCTGCGGTGCCTTTGGTGGGCGATGGTATAAGCCTTGCCATAATGTGGCTCTTGTTGCTCGGCTTATGTGTCGTATGCGTAACGCTGGATGTTCTTTTTTTTCTATTGAACGGGCAGGGTCGTGGGAGCAACATTTCCATATTACAATGTTGCCAACTGACTTTCGGCGCTGCGACTTCGATGATACACGTTGCCATCCAATATGAATTTTCACTTTGATGTGCTGCGCCCCACTGACGCTCTAATAGGATACACTTTTAATAATATTCGCTGCTTGAACAGCAATTTTTTTCTTCATTCAAAAATTTGTTATTCAACTCTGTGAAATTTCACGAAAATTCCCTCCACTCGCGCGCACACGTGTAGGCCTCGTGCACTTGTTCGAGTGAAGTCAAATGTCTGTAAATTTCACAAATTAATGGTTAGGACCTGGGCGACATGAATCCCTGTTGCTTTGTTCTCAAGTGGGTTTCAAGTGTGTTTCATGGAAAATCTACAGCAGCACTTTTCACGCCGGCTGGAGTTTTCCCCCGCAAAAATATACAGGCAGAGAAAAGCCTTATAAATACAGGATTACAATTCCAAGAGGCGATGAGAAAACATTTTAGAAAGAAAAGAAAAGGATAAGCGGGGTTTTTGGAATGAATAAGAGAGTGATTGATTTTGAAAGAAAGCCTCTTGTTTGAAGTATAAGAATTATAATTATTGCTTCACTTAATCCTTACATTTTAACAGAAAGATTTGTTTTTCCGCTCTGTGTTTTGCTTCAAAGGCCTGACCCGAACACATACCCACATATACGCCAGCTTAATGGCCCGAAAATCTTTTGGCTCTCAATTAGTTGACCATCAAATTTCAAGGCCGTCAAGAGAGAGGGACACGAAAATAAAGAGAGACTTTCCTTTTGACGTTAATTAGAAAATCTCGGCGTCTCGCTTGGCCAGACTAATTGCACTCTCTGTAAGCATAAACGGATCCGACAGTTTTCCCGATTTTTCCCCAGAGACTTGCCATTGAAAAATTGTATACGATTTTTCAAAACAGCTTCAAGGGGTGGCACCCACACAAAAACCACATTCTGGCTTGGCCTTGACAGCGTTGAACTCCTAGAGCCTGATGGAGCGCCAACTAAATGAGTGAGCTGCGGTGGCGGTGGCAACACACAGACATTGTAGTACAAGCCTTTCAATGCAAATTTTCAGCAATGAAAAACCCCCGCCAAGTTTGCACTCGGAAAATGATTTTAGGTCCCTAAGCTGGCGCATTATCTGCAGCTTCATGGGTCTAATTTTAGGTTTTCCGGGTTCGCAGTTGAAGAGGCTTAGAGAGACAGGTTAATTCAAAGGGAAAGGCAACTCCGAACTGGCATTTCCATCCATGCCGCCCATAATACCTTTGAAAATATGCGTGCACATATGTTGGGCGTAACAAAAGCCACTTTACGAGTGAAAGAAGGACCTGGTCTGGGCAAGGAACTTCAATAGTTTCGTTCAATAGTTTCATTCGCATTCGACCTTCATCGAGTGCAGACGTGCTTACGGACGACCGCTACGCGGGGT